>CAUYQU010032244.1:0-14099 GCA_963574635.1 Cheracebus regulus
GTGAGTTCATCACACTCATCCTCCGTCAAGCCTTGTTCTCTTGCTGATGAGGAGCTGCGATCCCCGGTAGGAGGAGAGGCATTCTGATTTCGGGTGTTCTCAGCCTTTTTGCACTGGTTTCTTCCCATTGTTGTGGATTTAACCACCTGTCGTCTTTGTAATTGCCGATTTTCAGATTGGGTCTTTGAGTGGACTTCCGGCTTGTTGGTGATGAAGTTTTTTCTGTTACTTAGTTTTCCTTTGGCGGACGCCCCTTCTCCACAGAGCCGGACCTTCCCAGGTTCGCTGTGCTTGCTGTGAAACTCTCAGTCTGCAGCGCTTCCAAGTGCTGTTTTCCTTTTGGGGTGGGACCAGCCGAGCCCGTCCGTCCCGTACACTCCGCACCGGGAAGCGCCGCGCTGGGGCGCCGGCAAAACAGCCGCGCCGGCCAAACGAGTCGCGCTGGCGACCGGTGTGGCTCCTCTGCCGGGAATCTCCCGGTCTGTGGGCTACAAAAATTCTTCGGAAAGTGCGGCGTCCACTCGTTCTCTGTGCTTTCACTGGGAGCTACATTCCTGAGCTGTTGCTAATCGGCCATCTTGGATCTCTCCTCCCATATACATGTCTTTATTTTTTTTATCATGGGTACAAGGCACATACATTTATTTCAATAGGACAACTGCTGTTTTTGATGCTTGTTCTCATAATTCAGTGGTGGTAGTTGCATTTCTTTGTTCTCACACTCCTATTAAAGACATATCCAAGACTGGGTAATTGATAAAGGAAAGAGATTTGATAGACTCACAGTTCCACATGCCTAGGGAGACCCCACAATCATGGTGAAAGGCAAAGGGCATCTTACATGACAGCAAACATGAGAGCTTGTGCAGGGGAATTCCCATTTATAAAACCATCAGATCTTATGAGACTTATTCGCTACCACAGAACAGCACGAGAAAGACCCACCCCATGATTCAATTACCTCCCACGGGGTCCCTCCCATGACACATGGATTTGTGGGAGCTACAATTCAAGATGAGATTTGGGTGGGGACACAGCCAGGCCATATCAGTATTTCTCTGTATTTCTCACAAACATCCCTGAGCACTTCATTCTTATCACCCACCATAGGATGATCAGGCTCATCTTTCTTCCCCTTTAAGGAGTCAGGCTTCTCCTAGGCTTCAGTGTTAAGGGCACAGTGGGTTGCGGGTGACCCTCACAAAATCAAATCATGAATTTAAGGCAGAGGTGACTTGGACTCTCATTCTTTGGAGGAGGAGATGTTCTTAGATGTGGAATAAAAATTCTCCTTAGAAAAGCAGCATCCTCATAAATGTATGGAATTGTGGCAAACGTATTAAGCATGTCATTCCTTAAGTTTGTATCTGTCACTACGTAATAATCCATGATAAATAAATTTGGTCAAGAAACTATATTGTCACAGATACATGTAATAGACAAAGACAGGGAGCATAAGCAGCATTTGTTTAACTTTGCAAGGATCAAAACCATCATCAGAGCCACCCTTTGTGGCTTCATTAATTTTTTGTTCATCCCGATTCTGAATGTTTAGTCTCAAGAGGAATTATGAGCCATCAGATTGGATGAGTCATCTTTTAGTTATAATCACAGGAACATTCAAAAATGAAATCACTTTATTCAGTTGGATGAACTTTATAAAGAGCACATGACTTCATATACATTTGGCATAAGGCTGATGAGCTATTTTTAGTTTTTCCTGGAATTATCTCATCCATTCTCTCCACGCTCCATGATGCCTGCCTCCATCGTCTCTCTTCCCAGTGCTTTCCCGGTCATGCTAATCAAAAAGGAACGGGGAAGAAACAGGTGGTTTTGATAACCTTCAACTCATTAAGGCAAGTGGGAAAAGGCCCACAAAAGGTGGCATCTGAAAAGTGAGCGAATTTCCAAGATCCAAATAAAATGTTTTCTAGACAGTTCAATGTTATTTTTACCATTACTTTTATAATCTACTAACTTAATATGCATTAGGATATTACTTCTGGATCTCCAATCTTTATATCTATTTCTATGTGGGTATGGATGTATGTGTCTCTCAAAACATTTCAATTCAGTTCTTGTGAACCAGAGAACTCTTCAACATTTTTTCTTTTTTTTTTTGAGATGGAGTCTCTCTCTGTCGCCCAGGCTGGAGCACAGTGCTGGGATGTCTGCTCATTGCAACCTCTGCCTCCTGGGTTCAAGCGATTCTCCCTGCCTCAACCTCCCAAGTAGCTGGGATTACAGGTGTGCACCACCATGCCCTGCTAATTTTTGTATTTTTTAGTAGAGTTGAGTTTTCGCCATGTTGGCCAGGCTGGTCTTGAACTCCTGACCTCAGGTGATCTGCCTGCCTGGGCCTCCCAAAGTGCTGGGATTACAGGACTCATGCTCAGTTGGGAGTACACACATGCACCATCACATCCAGCAAATGTTCTCATTTTTTGTAGAGATGGCGTCTTGCCTTGTTGCCTGGGCTGGTCTTGAACTCCTGGCCTCAAACCATCCTCCCACCTCAGCCTCTCAAAGTGCTGGGATGACAGGCCTGAGCCGCTGTTTCTGGCCCTGATGTGAGACTCTTAAGACCATTTTATAACCAATTTCATGCCTTCTACAATTAAACAAGATAGTAATTATGTAACAGAGCTAGACAGCTTTTTCATACAGATATTTATTTTCTCAAGTTCAACTAGGGTAGAGCGGTTTGTAGAAATTTAGATGTCAAACAATGCTTCAGGTCACATGGTCTCTTGCTGTACAGCATCAGCCAAGTGAGTTCTAAGTGTCAAAGTGCCCACAGAAATTGCAGCGTAAGTGAAGACATCTTTGGTGTCTAACATATTTTTCCTGTGTATTCACTTCCTGTCATCTTTTTGCATTATTTTCTGTCTCAAAACAATCCGTCCTACATCCCTCCCCATCCAAATTCCCAACATATGCTGGGGTTTAGGCAATAACATTTGAGGCAATCGTAGAGTAACGTACAAATGTGTTTGAATGAGGGGCTATTTAACCTCATTTAGAGCTATTTGAAGATTCAGAAATGTGCTACTCAAGCCCTGATTTGTCCTTAAAAGGCCAGCTTGGTATATCAGCTGCTGATTCCGCAGCTCCACTTGGCTGTCCAACACCACACTGAGCTGACTGTGCTCACTGCCACCTCTCCTCTCCTCTGATGGAACTTCGTTTTTCTAGAAAGGGCATCATCATTTTGCTTGTCCAGCCCCAAAACACTGCCATCATATTTCACTCATAATTCCTCCTCCTATCCTCACATTGGGGCAGATCCTACTGGTACAAACAGGAGCCAGAGAAGCTCCAGGCAGAAAAGGGTGAATCTCCAGAGCAACCCCACCCTCAAGCCAAAAAGCCAGAAACCACGGCCCAAAGTGACAACTTGTATCCCTCTTTTCCCACTCCAACGTTGCCTTTTCCTAAACCACCCACAGCCCTGCCCCACGCCACTCTGTGCCTTTAAAAACCCCAGACTTAGCCAGTCGATGGGACTACAGCTGGACGTCGGAGAGAAGCAGCTTGACTTCAGAAGGACAGATTGACTGCGTAACTTCGGAGAAGAATCCAGCCAGAGACCGCTGGAGTCAAAGAGAAAATTACCTACCTGCCCCATCCCCTTTTCAGTTCCCCTTCCCGCTGAGAGCCACTTTCATCAGCAGTAAAACCCCCCACATTTATCAGCCTTTAATTTGTTCATGCAACCTCATTTTTCCTGGATGCCAGACAAGAGCTCAGGAGCCACCAGTGCAGATACAAAAGGCTGTCCCACTGGCCCTTCGCCCTCGCTGGCAGTGGGCAGTACCTCATGCGAACAGCTTGAGGCACTGCCCACTAAGCTTTACCATGTAAGCCATCTGTGGACAATGGAGCTAAAACAGCCCTGCAACATGTCCTCCGGGGCTGTGGGAGTCACAGGCACCCCACCTGGACGCTCCTGAGGGAATGCATGGAGTTCACTCCTGCCAGTGCCAAAGCGGCTCGTGCAAGCCAGCCCAGACTCTGCTTGCTGGTGCACTCCCTCCTCTTAGGAGTTGAGAGTGGCAGGCTGAGTAAACGAGGCACCCCGTCATGAGTCCCGTGAAGGGGTCAGGGGAACATCCTGCTTCACTACTGTCTCTTCAAATCCTCCGGAACCCAAACCCTTCCCCTCGCCTTCCATTTCACCACCTAACATCTCAGTCTAGCTTTCCAGCAGCCTGTGGTTGTTCTCCCTTCCCCCACTGACGTCATTGCGTTCCACTGTTCCCAAAGTGTCCAGAGTGATGCTCGAACATCTGAGAGTGATCAGGCATTCTCCCATTCAAAGACCTCCAGCCACCTCCCATCTCCCCTTCCCTGCTGGCCGGCAGCATCCTCTGTGTCCTGGGTCCTCCCTGCATCTCTAGCTCATGGCCACCACTCTTCCTCTTTGTCCTTCAGGCTCACTGGCCACCTCACTGAGCCTTGGACACTCCAAGCTCACACTGTCCTCTCCCTGGAGCCCCAGATTGTTCCTTGAGTTCTTCAGATTTATGCTCCAACACCACCATATCAGAGACCTTCCTAACTGCCCCATATGAAGTGCAGTTCTCCATGTTTCCTTTGTCTTTTAAAAGTTTTTCTGCAAAACACTTCCCATCACCTTTCATCTTACATGTTTCCTTTTTATTTCTTTCCCACCACAAAGATTAGCTCAGAAGAGAAGAGACTTTCATCAGGAGAATGTGATTCAGAGGCAGGAAATTTAATCATGGGGTGGAACCTATAAGGACATTCAGCCCATGTACTGGCATTGTCTGGCTCTACCCAGGGTATAGTAAGGGGAAGGGATGAGTATTACAAATTGCTAAAATCAACATGTGCTTTTTTCCTTTAGCAAATGCAAAGAGGTAGTTAGCTTCGCCACTTAGACAACTGTGGAAATACTGCTGCTATGGAAAAGGGTGAAGAGAGAGTCAGAATGAAACAAGTCAGTGCTTTATAATTTGGTCAATAGAAACTGTAACCATCACTATCATTTAGTTTCCCACTGTCCTGATATTGCAGCCTGGCACACATTAATGCTGCCGTGTGTTCATTCTGCACACCATTACTTGCTTTTGCTGTTTCATGTGAAACCAGACAAACATCACAATCTGACTGTGGACTCTGATCACTAGTATTGATTTCAAACAGTGCTGAGGCAATTCTGTGACATCTGAATCTCACCACCATGACACATGACCTTAAATTTCAATTCTAGAAATGGGATGGAACAACTACCACCTATCCTTAAGTATGATGAAAAAATTACTTTTCTCGTGATAACATAACCTTCATTATTTAAGTGGACATATGGTCGATCTTCTATCTTACATTTAATTTCCTAGGGTTTTGTTAAAATTGTGAATGATGAAGCAAGCATTGCTTTATCAAAATAGCACATTTGCATGTTTACAGATTTTCTTCCATTTCTTTCTAAAGGAGTGTCTGGAATAATGGGAGGGGTCAGCAGGCTGGAGTGTAGGATATTTGGGAGCAGCGTCTTGCTTTGAGTTTCAGGTCGTACCATTGCTCACTCAGCTAGCCTCTGACCCTATACTTGGTCTATGCCAGGTTTACATATTGAGTTTCATGAATACACTTAGGTAGCATCAAGTAGAATAATGGCAGATGTAATGTTTATATATCATTACTTAAGCTTTTTTGTTGTTGTTGTTGTTGATTTTAAAGACAGAGTTTTGCTCTTGTCACCCAAGCTGGAGTGCAATGGCATGATTTTGGCTCACTGCAACCTCCGCCTCCTGGGTTCAAGTGATTCTCCTACCTCAGCTTCCCAAGTAGCTGGGATTTCAGGTGCCAACCACCACACCCAACTAATTTTTGTATTTTTAGTAGAGACGGGGTTTCACCATATTGGCCAGGCTGGTCTCGAACTTCTGACCTCAGGTGATCCACCCGCCTCAGCCTCCCAAAGTGCTAGGATTACAGGCATGAGCCACCTTGCCCGGTCTAGGCTTTTTGTTCCACCTCATCAACACACAAAACTTGTAACCTAAATTTTGTGCAGAAATGTGTTTCACAACAGCAATTAAGTATACAGGTGTATCAATCTGTTCTCACACTGCTAATAAAGACATACCGGAGACTGGGTAATTTATAAAGGAAAGAGATTTAATGGACTCACAGCTCGACATTAGGCTGGGGAGGCCTCACAATCATGCCAGAAAGGAAAGGAGGAGCAAAGGTACGTCTTCCATGGTGGCAGGTCAGAGAGTATGTGCAGGGGAATTCCCATTTATAAAACCATCAGATCTCGTAGACGTATTCATTACCACAAAAACAGTTTGAGGGAAACCACCCCCACGATTCAATTATTTCCAGTTGGCCCCACCCTTGACACGTGGGGATTATTACAATTCAGAGTGAGATTTGGGAGGGGACACAGCCGAACCATACAACAGGCTTGCTACCTAAACCTCTCAAATCATTTAAAAGTTTCACTTAAGTTACCTTCAGAATACATGAGTCTATAAAGAAAAAAGGAATTGTGTTTTGGGGCTTTAAGTAAAAGGCTTGTAAATAATTTTGTTTTTTAAAAAACTATTTTACCGTGGCATTTTTTATGACAGATTTTTGAAAGTATCAAAATTTTCTCATAAATGTACATGAATTTGTTTGCAAAGAATAAATTTACTTAATCATTAGCTTTATTCTGCTTTTGGATAGCATGACTAAATAATTTGTCTAAACTGAAAGAGTGATGTTAAAAGTAGATGTCATCAGTTTTTGTGCTGACGTAACAGGCATAAAATGAGATTATGCCAGGCAATAAGGCAAAAGAGAGATGATGTAACAAAATTCCTTCTATTTTGATATTTAGTCTCCAGCAATTTACAGGTTTTGTCTCCAAGAAACAGTACTCTCGTACTCCAAGACGTAGATTGTAAAGCTGAGAAAAGGCCTATGAAAAAGTCAAAGGAACAGACACAAAATAAAAAATAAATATTTAGCTTAAAAAATAAAAAGAAATAAGTTAGCCTAGAATAATTAAGACTAAAGAAATATGCAACTGAAAATTTAAAATCAGAAAAAAAAACTGGTAAAGTTAACTATTTTTCCCTAAGCTCTAACTTACCAGGATTAAAAGATCCTCTATTGTACTTCAAAATTGTTTTTGATAGAAATATATTAAAAAGTATTTTATGTAGTGAGTGGAACATTTCTGGAGCTCAACAACTTGAAATACAACAGACTAAAAACGTAGACAGCATCTAAATCCTTTCAAAGTATGCAGGAGTGGCCGCTCTATTCACGTTTTGCTCCCTTGACTACAAATGGCTTAAAGACAGAGGTCATAAATAAAGAATGAAAACTACTAAATACTCAATAGATAAATAATAAATTTTAGGTGCTTATATAAATGTTGCTGGAATGTATAACAGACTATTCTGAAAGGAAGACTTTTTTTTTTTTTTTGAGATGGAGTCTCACTCTGTCATCCAGGCTGTATTGCAGTGGCGTGATCTTGGCTCAGTACAACCTCTGCTTCCTGGGTTCAAGCGATTCTCCTGCCTCAGCCTCCCAAGTAGCTGGGACTACAGGCATGCATCACTATGACCAGCTAGTTTTTTTTTGTTTTTATTTTTTTGTATTTTTAGTAGAGATAGGGTTTCACCATGTTGGCCAAGATGGTCCTGATCTCGACCTCATGATCTGCCCGCCTCGGCCTCCCAAAGTGCTGGGATGACAGACACGAGCCACTGCGCCTGGCCAGTAAGGCTATTCTTAACAGTCATGCCCACTGTGCCATGTCCTACAATGTGACTGCTGGAGAGAGATTAGAAGTGAGATCTTTTTCTATATCAAGCCACGCAGTCAGAGACCTAAGAGAAAGTAGTCTTCTTCCTCTTCTAATAAATAGAAATAGTTCCTACATCATCAGAAGATTTCATAGAAAAAGTATGTATAACGAAGGTGTATGATACAGATTACAGGCTACTTTTAAGAACTACTGCATGGGCTGGGCACAGTGGCTTACACCTGTAATCCTAGCACTTTGGGAGGCTGAAGTGGGCAGATCACCTGAGGTCAGAAGTTCGAGACCAGCCTGGCCAACATAGTGAAACCCTGTCTCTACTAACAATACACAAATTAGTCGGGTATAGTGGCAGGAGCCTGTAATCCCAGCCACTCAGGAAGCTGAGGCAGGAGAATCGCTTGAACCCGGGAGGCGGAGGCTGCAGTGAGCCACTGCACTCTAGCCTGGGGGACAAGAGTGAGACGCCATCTCAAAAAACAAACAAACAAAAAAGAGCTGAAGAACTGCAGCATCACCTGCCACTCGGCTTCCAGACAGAGGTGGGCATGGTCTACCATAACAGCTGCTGCCGGGGCAGGCTGGCGAGGCTGGCGAGAGTGTGGATGGTAAAGCTGGGCCAAGCCAGTGTTGCAAAAAGCCCATTCTACCACAGCCAGATGGATCGCTTCAGAAAGTGACTTATCCTCTCTCTGAACCGGCCCACATTCCCTCCTCTAGAAACAGGGACAACAACGGTGCCAACCTCGTGGGTGGATAAAGAACCCAGCGGATGAGTACACACGAAGCACTTAGCAGTGGGTCTGGCATGTCCTGCAAAACTGTGTCTCGTGCTGCTGTGAAGCAGGGAATGTTTCCTTGGCACTGACAGGTGTGACTAGCGGTTGAAACACTTCAGATACGGGTCCCTTCCTTGCCTTGGTCATTCATTCAAGTGAATTCACGAATCACGTTTCACTTGTAATAAATGAAATGTTTTTTAAAGGCGTGTACTAAATCTTGGTTTGAAGGATGCATTCTTCTGGACTCACACTGGCTTCTTCACTCTGCAGACGGTGGAGTAAAATCTGTGTTCATTGCACCTTCAGCTGGTGCTTTAGGCCCCAGCAGCGGCAGCTTCCTGGGTTGAGTGGGAGCCAGATCTGACTGACTGGTCTCACCAGCACACCAGATGCAGGGGTGGGTCCGAGGCCCATGGGGAGGACACATCAGCGGAGGGAGGACCCTGGGAGCAGTCCACTCCTGCGTGACAGATGTCCCTTTCTAGAAAAGAGGTGGGAAACAGACTTTGGCAAAGGGAAACAGTGGAGTAGCAAGATGATTCTGATGACTAGTGACGTTTCATTGCAATTAGATTTTTAACCGCAACAAAAAAGATGATAAAGCTTTTCTGTGTCTTTTCCATAAAATGGTCTGAGCTTAGGACACTTTGGTGCTCATTCTTCGTGCCACGTTACCTGCCACAATTTCACTGTATTGGAAGTATACTGAAAAGAGCTCGTGGCTAGCGTGGGAGCACCGCTGTCTTCAAACCGAGAAGTGAAATGCACCCACACCAGCCACATCAGTGGTTCCCCGGGAGTGATCTTCAGGGAGTTGCTAGGAGATGCCCGCTCTGTGTTTCCTTTGATTACAGGGCATAACCGTGCTGCTGTCAAAATGCCAAAGAAAAGGGCAGTTACTGCTGGACATAATTTTTTCCTGTTACTGCCCATGAGACACTGTTTTGCACCAAGGGAGGAGGCTAAGGGAGCCACGAATATCTCTGTAGCAGAAACACAGCAACTGTTATCTGAGCAAGGCCAGTATCTTACAATCGCGATCCTGTGTGCAACGCATATTGTTTGCTTCATCAAATTGAATTGCATCTTTGAGTAATTTCTTAGAATGATAGAAAGTATTCCACATAGATATGGGGAGTAACTTCTGCTTTAAAAGCATGGGGCTGACACAGATAGGCAGAAGCCACGTGTGGTCAAAGGAGATAAGGTGCCACAAAATGAGGAATGTGATTAGCTCGCTGCCCTGGACTGAGGTAAAATAGAAAAAGGCTAATCCTTTTATCCCCAGGACATTTCGCTATGCCACACTTCCTCCTGTATATGCAGTGATTAGAAATAGAATTCTTTTTCTGTGACAGCCAATATCATTTAGGGCTTAAAAGTCACAACCTGGGTTTACATCATAACTCTACTTATCAGCTGCACGACGCGGGGTGAGTTCCTTTCTCTCTTGGTGCCTCGCTTTCTACAACTATGAAACTGAAACACGTAACAGCAAGTACTTGATAGGATCACTGTGAGAATGAAATGAAATAATAGATGTATGGTTGGGCGTGGTGGCTCACACCTGTAATCCCAGCACTTTGGGAAACTGAGGTGGGCAGATCAGTTGAAGTCAGGAGTTCAAGACCAGCCTGGCCAACATAGTGAAACCCTGTTTCTACTAAAAATACAAAAATTAGCCGGGCATGGTGGCGGGTGCCTATAATCCCAGCTACTCGGGAGGCTGAGGCAGGAGAATCGCTTGAACCTGGGAGACACAGACTGCAGGAAGCCAAAATTGTGCCATTGCACTTTAGCCTGGGTGACAGAGTGAAACTCCATCTCAAAAAAAAGAAAAAGAAAGAAAGAAAGAAGGAAGGAAGGAAGGAAAGAAAAAAAGAAGGAAGGAAGGAAGGAGAGAGGGAGGGAACGAAGGAAGGAAGGGAGGAAAGAAGGAAAAGAAAGAAAGAAAGAAAGTAAATACGTAATATACTTAGAAAAATATCTGGCCCAGAACAAATGCTTAAAGGAATATGAGTTATCATTTTCATTACTATTATTAGCAGCGTGAACATTATTTTGATGTGTTCTGAAGGTAGCTAAACAGTACTCAAGAGTTTCGGGATCAGTTGCATAAAATGACAAAAAGTTAGAAGGCCACCCATCTTGAGAAAAGACAAGTTTGTATAAATAGGGCAAACTACTGAAAGCAGGAAAAGTTCAAGGAAGCCAAGAGAAGCGGAGAAAGTTTTCTGAAATCTCTTGACTTGCTGGTTGCTATTCACCACCTTGTTCTCCAGGATGGGTGCACCGTTGGGGTACAGGTTACCTAAGGCTGGAGACTGATCGAGCGTGTCCTGTGCATAAGGACACCTATGTTTATTCCATTCAGAAGTCTGATGTTGTCCTGAATGTCAAACAACAAAACATGCACTTTTCTGGGAGAGCCGGGCGTTCCAGATTCTGCCGTTAACTGGGTGTATGTCTTTAGGTATCGTTCCACCTTTCTGGATTTCTGCTTCGGAAGTGAGAGAGGCAGACCTCAGGTAATGTTCCCTTGATCTCCACCTTAAAAAAAAAATTTTCTGATCTACCTTTACAAGAACAGTTGTGCGCTCTAATTTTCTTTGCAGGTTAGCTCTATGCAGACCTGCCATGTGGAAGCCCAGAGTTATAAATTAGAAACAGGTAAATGATTTACTTTTGCCCTGCAAATGAGTCACATTCTCTACAAATGGATTATCAAATTCCATTAAGTAACAACCTTGTCCAATGATTCTAAAATAGAATCTGGTTTTCAAGAAATCAGTGTATCTGTTTTCAATGATATAAAGAAAGGTATGTGCTGGCATCGTTACATTGTATGTTTTAGAAACTACTCTGGCAAATAATTTTCTCAGAGACTTTACTGAGAAAAATGAAAAAAAAAATTTAGTTTTTCAGGTTTGGAGAAGCAGCAAGTAAAAGTCACAGCTCTGGAACCAAAGCAGGAAAGCTCCCTGAAGAACGAGGTAACTGGACTTGCCAGCGGTATTTTTGTAGGGGCTCGCCAAGCAGCATGAACTGTACACTGCAATTAATTATTAAGTGTGATCGGGCTAGGTCAAGCTCTACTAACAGAATTCAGACACGTTTTTCTCGCCAGCATTTCGGTATCGGTTTGGTGATGTATAGAGTAACATTTATAAGGATCAGTTTCTGCAACTCCATCCCTCAACCTGCTTTTGTTTTTTATTGTAAATAGACTGGATGAGGAGAAAAAGGCAAAGAGAAAAAGTGCCATGCTTCAAGAACATTTGTCTTGATATTTTAGTGACAAGTTTAATCAAATTAATTCCATTTGGCTCTGACTAGCTTAGCATAAGATGTTAGTTTTTAGCAGCAAATGAGTAGCACTTGACAAGGTGAGAAATCTTCTCTCAGTGTTGAAATCATCCAATATGTGTTTCTAATCTACATTTTGAAAACAAAAGCCCTATGATAATGCAATAGGAATTCTTCTTGCCTATATGACTGGATTCTGCTCTGGGGTCTGGTGGGCTGGTTGTTACACATGGCAGAGAAAGCTACGTGCTGTCTTGTACCCAATCCCCCTTCTTACTTTAGAATGGAAGTTTCAGCTGAGCACGTGGCTTTAGCCAGGCTAAGATTACATTTTTCCGTTTCCCTTGTTTTGCCACCAAATTTTGCCCAGTGGGTGTGAGAAGAAACACTGTGCATCCTCCAAGAGGCTGTGGCTTCAAAGGCAAGGAGTTCCCTCTTTGCTTTCCCCCCTTCCCGCTGGCTGGGATGCAGAACTGATGTCAGGGGCTGGGGCAGCCCTCTTGACCACCAAGGGAAGCCATGTATTTAGCATTGAGACAGACAGAGCAATAAATGGAAAAAGCCCAGGTCCACAGAACTGTGACGCCTCCATACTCGCCTTGTACCATACATCGGTACTTTTACACAAGTGAGCAATAAACATCTTTCGTCTTTAACCTCCGTTAATTTGAATCTCTGTCATGGCAGCTGAGGTTTTATCCCAATAAATGTATTCTCACAGTCTGAATCCAGAAATTTTTAATGGTTCCATTAAGTTTATATTTATGCATAATTATGAGAAGAAAGTCCCCAATTTTACACTAAACTCTATATTCCTTCTAAGTGCCTTGGGTTGAGTGAAATGTTGGCTGTTGGACATATTTCTGGTGGCACTATATCCCAGTACATCACAGCCCTGCAACTGCTTTCTCTTCCTTAGGCCCAGGTCACTTTGCCCGCACCTCTTTAAAGATTGTATTTTTCTTTGTCCCTCCCTCCCTCCTTCTCTCCCTCTCTCTCTTTCTTCCTTCCTTCCATGTATCTAAGAGATTGCCCTGGGCCCCTGCTACCCAGCTCATCCGCCTTGTGAATCCATCTTATGTGAGAACTGTGCCAGGTGCCGGAAAACATTTGATTTTGAGACCTTGAGGATGCATTTACTGACTTTTTCAAAAAATATTTATGTGATCATCTCAAAGAATGAATTGCAGTTTTTTCAGAGTGGAGGTATCAAAAATCCACCCCTTGAAATAGGGCAGTGTGAAATGAACAACTTCGAACCAGGGCCTTAGGTTACAACACATAGCCACGTGACCGTAGGCACAATACTTTGTCTCCCTGGGCCTCAATCTTCTCACCTTTGCAGGGAGAATGACACTAAAGTTCCTCATCACCTGCCTCACAGGATTGCTCAGAGGATAGTGTGAGACAATCCACCACAAAGTACAACTGTGAGCTACTTTCTAACTCCTCCTTTCCCACCTACTCCCTTTTTTTTTTTTGAGACGGAGTCTCACTCTGTCGCCCAGGCTGGAGTGCAGTGGTGCAATCTCGACTCACTGCAACCTCTGCCTCCCGGGCTCCAGTGATTCTCCTGCCTCAGCCTCCTGAGTAGTAACTGGGGTAACAGGTGCCCGTCACCATGCCTAGACAATTTTTGTATTTTTAGTAGAAACAAGATTTCACCACGTTGGCCAGGCTGATCTCCAACTCCTGACCTCAGGTGATCCACCTGCCTTGGCCTCCCAATGTGCTGGGATTACAGGTGTGAGCCACCACACCCAGCCCCTACCCACTCTTTAACTATGACAGATGTGAACATTTGATCTCTTTGAAGACAAGATCAGCACAGTGACTGGATCTTTGCCCTACCTTCCTAAGCAAATGACAGAACTGGTACCAGTGAGCTTTGGGAGCTTCTGCAAGCAAACTTCCTGGAGCAGCCCAAAAAAGTCAGAGCTCCCTCCTTTTTGTCACATCTAGTTGGAATTTTGGAAACCAAACATAATGGAGAAGTAACTTTTTTGGTCCAGCCAGAAGACAAACTCTAGGGCACAGTTTTAAAGAAGTCAAATGTTCTTTTTTTTTTTTTTTTTAGAATAAAAGAATGAAAGAGAGAAAGAGGAAGAGATTTTAGAAAAAGAGAGAAAAGGAGAAAGAAACATCAAAAGAAAGAAAAAAAGAATGAAAGAGAAAGAAAGAGGAAGAGATTTTAGAAAAAGAGAGAAAAGGAGAAA
>CAUYQU010032245.1:0-32494 GCA_963574635.1 Cheracebus regulus
TTTCTAAAATCTCTTCCTCTTTCTCTTTCATTTTTTCTTTCTTTTGCTGTTTCTTTCTTTCTCCTTTTCTCTCTTTTTCTAAAATCTCTTCCTGTTCCTTTCTCTCTTTCATTCTTTTTATTCTAAAAAAAAAAAAAAAAAGTGCTGGGATTACAAGGATAATCCACCACACTTGGCCTTTTCCCCCTATATTTAGCAATTAGATTTTGTTGCTACCTATTGTCTTCATTTCTCTTTAGTTTTTAATTGTTTATAATTTTGATATTTTATAATTATTTGAGAAACGTTAGAAAAATTACCACTTATATTGGAGTCTTATTAAATAAGACGCCTATATTGTAAAAATATCTTTAGGAATGTAATCTTTGGCTATAGTTTGTCTCCACTATTATTTATTTCTGATCCTCATATTTTAATAGTTTTACATTGTGCTTCTATATTTCCTTAAAATTACCTAATTTTAGTGTAATATTGCACAAATTCTTAGTGTAATATTGCTAATTTTTTTCAATGTATCAATACCAATACATTTTGGCAAAACATGATTATAGACATGACTTTTACATATTCTGTATACTTTTTTTGCCTTGTATATACCCATATAATTTTAAATTGAACATGTATATAGACATAATGATTCACATGCAGCTGTAAAAAATAATACTGAAGGATCTTGTATATACATTATATTATCTAGTTTCTTCCAGAATAACATTTGCAAGACTATATACAATTATATAGAATAACAATTATATACTAATATAATTTTAAATTGAACATGTATATAGACATGATTCACATGCAGCTGCAAAAAATAATACTGAAGGATCTTGTGTACACATTATATTAGTTTCTTCCAGAATAACATTTGCAAGACTATATTATAAAATCAAAACAAAGATACTGTTAATGATCCTCTCCAATGTTCTCATTCAGATTTTATTACTTTTACTTATATTTAGTTGCATGTGTGTGTGTATTCACATATGTGTCTAAGTTTTAAAACCATATGAAGGCTTTTAAAAAAAATCTTGCCTGCATTGGCAATCATCATGCTGACACACAATCAAGTTCACTTTTTTGTTCATTTCACCTATCATTGCATGGATTTTTCAATTTCACCTTGATTTAATATTGTATAAAAATTACGTAAAATATTTAGATTTGAAAAAGACAAAGGTGTAACAGAAGAAAATTGTATACACTATCAGTTCTATCCCTTTTCTGTTGGCACTCTATCCTTTTATATATTTTTACTCACTTAAAAAAATATAGTACACATTGTACATTCTGAAATGTGAATTTTTCAATGCAAAATATACCCTGGAAAAACTCCATTAAGTCAGTTCTACAATAATGCAATGTATCTATTCCTGAAAAACACGGAATCATGCAAAATACAAAATAAAATCCCAGGGCTTATGGAGACATAAAATATCATCTGTGAAACATAAAATATAGAAGTCTAGTAAGACAATGCAGCTTTACACATTAAATATTTAATTAATAAATAAATAATATGATAAATATGGCTGTTTACTTAAAAAGCCTGAATTTTACTTGTGAAAGTGGGAGTCAAGTGTTGCAGCTTGTGAGTTACTGTGAAGTGGTTGGTGGTAGGAGAATTACATAAAATCAGATGGAAAATGTAACGCTAATATGGATGGGTTTAGCTCACACCGGAGGGTGAATTGAGGTTACCAGTACATTTTCAAATTGTGTCCTTGTATGAGTTTTTATATTCCTACATGATTTATTTTAGCTGGGTACAGTTTTCTGTATTCATCTTGTCTTTCCTGCAGACAAAGCAACCAGGAACAATCACAAAATGTGTGTTGTGTTCAAGATGTTTCCTAATTTTTCAATGGTGTTGGAAAAATCCTGAAACAATACTGATGGGACAGATATACAGAGATCTTTACTTAATCTCTAAAGCTGTGGCGATCTGTTGTACAGTTTTGCACTCATTCATTCACCCAGACACTTGTAGTTGGACACTGAGGCTATTTCCAATGTAGTTTTTCAGGAACTGCCTTTGGGCAAATAACCATAAAGTGTCAATGCTCAATTTAAGTGGGAAATATAAGATAGGATAAGCACAGAAAAGCACTCTCCATAGTGAGGGTAAGACATCTATGGTTTTTTTTCCTACTTACTCCTCCGACTACAACTGAAATCAACACATCCTAGATGTTGAGCCAATTGATTTTAAGAAATTGAAATCTTCCTTGCTCAGACTGGAATTGGGATTTTGGGAAATTCCTCACTCCTTTGTCAATACAGTTTCCCTTTGCTCACTGGATACAAGTTGAGACCCACAGACCTGATTCTCAACCAACTGACCTTAGCCAATTGCTTGGTCCTTTCCTACAAAGGGATACCTCAAACAATGGAGGCCTTTGGATCAAAATATTTCCTGGATGACGCAGGATGTAAACTTTATTATTACAGAGGAGGCACAGGGCTTTCCTTCAGTAGTGTCTGCCTCCTCAAAGGCTTCTAAGCCATTAAGCTCAATCCCAGTTATATGGATGTGGATGGAAGTCAAGATTAGATCTTCAAAGTTCATTGGCTTCTCTTGCTTCTTGTGCTGGATTTTGCATCTCTTGATGAATACATGTATTCTTAAAATAGTGACTGGTGCATTGAGCAGGAAAACCTTAATGTAGAAATAAATTACGGAGTCTGTTCCTGCACAATTCAAGACAGATTTGGGTTATTCTACGCAATCACATATTTTCCCTGACTGTGAGTTTGGTTTTCACGGTCTGGGCCAGTGGCTTCATGGTTTTTGTCCTGCACAGGCACAAGCAGCGAGTCCACAATGTTCAGTCACAGACTCTCCTCCAGATCTTCCCATGAGGCCAGAGCCACATACACTATCCTAATCCTGGTCTGCTCCTTTTTCACCTTTTAGTCCATCTATAGTACATTAACTGTTTGGATGACTTTAGCTGAAAACCCAGGCCATTTCATGGTGAACAGTTCTGTGCCGGTGGTCTCAGGTTTCCTAGCATTCAACTCCTTTGTGTTCATCAGCAGTGACACATGGGTCTCTTGGTTCTGCTTTGCCTGTAGAGCCAAGACAAATTGATTCCATAATCTGATTACAGTGCTATGAGTCTGTTTCCTTCATGGCATCTAATCATTCATTTCAATATTTGTTAACAGGTAGCAAACTATTACATGGTAAAAATTTTGGATGCAATGGCAAATAACACCAATTATGTTCCTGCCCACATGGGACCAATTATGTTCCTGCCCCATTTTAGTTCTTATAATAGAACTAAAAATGACTATCTTAATTATACAAAGATTATCCAATCTAATTGAAGTTCAGGAAATTTTGAAATAGTGTTACAGAAGTAAAATTTTAACATTAAAGAATTATGAGAAATCTCTCACTTTGAGTCTTAGGAAGATACATGGTAAATTTTTCAAAAATCTATTTTGAAACATAATTAGGTCCAATTCTCTCTGACAGTGGGAAAATCACCTAGATTGATCCTATAGGAGTTGGAAGAAATCCTATGTGTTTGGAATTTAGAGAGATAGCAGAGTAGCAGAATATGAATCTAGATTTGTAGGTGCACACAGGACAGGCGGAGAAAGTTGAGCATTTGTTCAAAGAAACTGACAAATCCATGAGCTAGTTCAGACTTCAAACTGGTTTAAAATATCAGTTGTCCTTATTAAAAATTATTCTTAAAAGTATTTAATTTAAAAGTAATAATACTTTAAATTGTATAGCTTGAATGTTAGTTAATCTTTCGAAAAAAGGCATTATTACTTTCTAATGGCTGGCTTTAAGTTTCTAATATTTACATAATGTTTTTCAGTTTGGTTTATACAAATGACCAAAATCAAAAGAGAAAAAAGCTCTTTGTTGAAAGTTCTATTTTCTGCTAGTACCTTGCTCATAGTCTCATATTGTTGTTTACTTCATTTTTATTTTATATTTTAGTATGTGAAAATTCCTGATGAATCATGCAAGTTCCTTGTATTTATCTATATAACTTCTGTAATTATGATCTATATTACGAAATGATAATAATGTTAATTTGTATAGCAAATTTATGAGCCCTTAAATCTTACTTAATTCAATTGCCAGACTTTGGGAGGCCAAGGCTGGCAGATTACTTGAGGTTGGGAGTTTGAGATCAGCCTGGCTAACATGGTGAAATCCCTTCTCTACTAAATACACAAAAATGAGCCAGATGTGGTGCTGTGCACCTCCAACTTCAGTTACTCGGGAACTGAAGCAGGATTATCACTTCGACCTGGGAGGTGGAGGTTTTAGTGAGCCGAGATGGTGCCACTACACGTCAGCCTGAGAACAGAGTGAGACTGTCTCAAAAAAATAAGAAAATAAATAAATCTTACTTCAAACTTTGTCACATTTATTATTTGCGTTTTTCTGAAAGTTCACATATTCTCTAAATATCTCTTTTATTTAAAGAGTAATCTGCAAAGCATTATTATCCTTCATGTTACTTTCATTTTCATCAGCTTTAAAGTGAATAATCAGGGCCCAGGCGAGGTGGCTCACACCTGAATCCCAGCACTTTGTGAGGCCGAGATAGGTGGATCACAAGGTCAGGAGTTCCAGACTAGCCTGACCAATATGGTGAAACCCCATCTCTACTAAAAATACAAATAATAATAATAATAATAATAATAATAATAATAATAATAATAATTAGCCAGGCATGTGTGTGCCTGTAATCCCAGCTACTCAGGAGGCTGAGGCAACACAATCGCTTAACCCTGGGAGGCAGAGGTTGCAGTGAGCCAAGCTACTGCACTCCAGCCTGGGTGACAAAGCGAAATTCCATCTCAAAAAAAAAAAAAAAAAAGTAAATAATCTGGTAGGTACTTTGTGTATTGCCTCTTTAAAGTACAAATGAGTATCTGCATTAAATATGATTTTGGTGGAGTATTGATATTGACTCATATTGACTTTTCTGTTATTTTTAAACAGCTTTCTTGAAGATTGGTTGATACTTCAGAAGAAATTCTATCTCTCTTAGTTAGCTTGCAACATTTAGTTTTGACTTTCAGAAAGCTACCCAAAGAATCCATAATATGGAAATTATGGCTTCATTCTTTGCAAGTGTTTATATAGTTATCAGAAAGTTTGAAGTATTCATTCTCATTGTGACATGAATAATTATTTAGAGTAGGACCTGAAATAATTTAACAGTCCCTATTATTTCTGTTCATTTGGGTCTTGCCATTCCTGTAACATTGTTTCAGCATATTCTAGCCCCACCATAAATATCTCACTTCAGACCCTGATATTAATTATACTCAGATATCTTTATATTGTGGTGCATGTGCCTCTATAAGGAATATTTTTGCTATATGCTTGATAGATTTATTGTTGCTGTTCGGCCCCAAAATTGCTTCCTCAGCACAGGAGTTCAGTAACGCCCCAGAGTCAGGACACTTTCTGCCCCGAATCCCTTCTTTCCTTTACAGCAGAAACTTAAATGCTTCCTGTCATAGCTGGAAGGTCGTGTAGCAAAGTGCCACATATGTGAGGTTGGAATCTTGGTGCATTTAGGGAAACTGTTGGTAAACAATGAAGAATTTCAAAGAGAAACCTCCTATGACTCATTTTCTATATGAAGGCAATTATTTTGTCATCCTCTTCCATGGAAAGGTACCTTGAAACTGTAATGCCCATGATCCATGTTGTCACATCCCCAGGTAGGAAACCAACCCAAAGAGACACAAATCAACAGAAATTTACTGAGGAAGCTCTAAGGGCCCCTTAAGTACAGGTCATGCAGAGGGTTTTTTTTTTTTTCCCCACAATTGCATAGTCTATCCATATTGTTACAAATCATATCTTATCAGTCCTATACTCTAGGCCACACGTGGCACGTACAGCTACATACCGTCGTCTCTGTCAACCTGAGGGATTTCTGGTGAAAAAGAATATGAAGATAAAGATGCAAAGGGACAAGGAGCAGGAAGAGAAATAACAGGAGGAGGAAGAGTAGCACAAGGAAAAGGAGTAGGACTAGGATGCAAGAAGCCACGACTAGACTTAAAAGACAAACATCTCTCCACATGAAGATATGCCACTTAGAATTTAGCAAGAGGGAAAAATGCAAGATGAGCAAAATCTATGTTAGAATACAGAACACTAGTAAGTCATAAATGCTGAGTTAAAACGCTTTGGTGGATAAAGGGGCCTTTGATGATTGACTATGGTGCTGGTTTAAGAGATGTGCTGATACTGAGATTTCAATGGGCTGTGACGTGACAGCTTTACTGATGTAGAGCTGCTACTCTTCTCCGTATCTGTCCTTCACTTTAGCCCAGTGATCACTTCTGCATCCTCAGGTCACTTAACCTTCATGAGTTTTCTAAAACATCTTCCATTTTACTAATTTCAGCCTTCTCTACCATCCTTACTATTCCCTGAGTTCTAGACTCATTTTTCCAATTTGTTTTTGACTTTCCAATTTGCCTCTGTGATAGATATTTAAATGTGCCCCAAAATGAACAGGTTTCTCAGCTTTTATCACCACGTCTAACTCTCTCTCAGTCACTTTTATTTCTAGGAATAACACCATCATCTTGCTATTTGCTTTGTTTTTCCAAAAAAGGTAGCCATTTTTATCCTTAATTTGCCATTTTTCCTGATCATTTAACCCATGTTCCAGCAAGTTCTAGTCTAAAATTTAACCCAAAACAATTCATAGACAAAATGTAAAACCAAAAACTATACAACTTCTAGGAGATAATGGAGGAAAATCTTTGTGACCACAATGAAGTAAGGAAGTGAAGTGACCAAGATCCTGAGTCTCTTTTCTTCCTCCCACCCTCAGTCACCATCATACCCCCTGCTTCATAAGTCATGCCAAAGCTGTGATAAAGTCAGCCAGTGCTCGGCCCACAGGTGAGAGGACCAGGCAAGGAATCAGGTAAATGAGAGGTGACATGAAAGGCATGCACTTTCAAATTTATTCTTATTTGTAAAATTGTTTTGACAGTTAGTACAGGCCCTTTGTACTTCCAGAATAAATTCTGTGTTTTCAGAATACATTTATAAATTTTTATTTAAAAAATTGGGTTTTGATTGGGATTGTCTTAACCTATAGAACAGTTAAAGGAAAACTGACAACTTAAAAGTATTAAATCTCAGATTCAGGAACCTGCTGTGTCATTTATTTATGCCTTCTTTAATGTCCCTTAGCAATGTTTTTACAGTTCTTGAACATATTTTGTTAAATTTATTTCTAAATATTTCATATTTTTATGCTATTGTGAAATACTTTTTTTCAGTTGCCAAGCATGTATTTGCTAGCTAATACATCAACCCAGTACAGAGACACACACTTTTTATACACTAGCCTTTTTATCTTAGGCCTTGCTAAACTCAATTATTAGAGCTAGTAGTTTTTTAGTAGACAATTTGGAATTTTCAATATTACCATGTCATATGTAAATACAGATAGTTTGGGTTCTGCCTGTACAAACTTTCAATCTTTTTTTAAAACAAGAAGTGATGAATGTTGACAAATTCATCTTATTATTCCTAATGTTGTGGAAAATCAGCTTATCAAATATTTGATCACATAAGTATCAAATGTGCTCTTAGCTGTTTTTCATAGGTGTGCTATATCAGGTGGAGGAAATCACCATCTTGTTCTAGTTTGCTGAGTTTATCAAAACCTAGTTTTGAATTTTGTAAAACGCTTTTATTACAGTTTTGAAATTTCTATTTTAGTCTGTTAATATACATTACATTAATAAGAGTTTGAATTATTGGATCGAACTTGTATTCTTGATAAACCTAAGTTTTATTATTGTTTGTATATGGCTGAATTCAATTTGCTAAATTTTGTTTTGTTTTAGCATGAGTGCAAGTTCATTTAAAAAGGCTTTAGAACAGGAAAGAAAGGCAAGTATGCTTGGAAGAGACTCAAGTGGGCAATTTGAAGGACAAGTGCCTCAATTTGCTAAAATTTTATTAAGGCTCTGTGCCTATATTCATGCAGTTATTGGTCTATAGTTCTGTTTAATGTCGTTGCCTGCTTTGGTGTCCTGTTAATGCTAACTTTCATATAGTCCAGAACTGTTCAAACCTTTATCTTTTTGGAAGAGTTTATATACAATTGGTATTACTTCTTCCTTTAATATTTTGTAAAAGTTCTTACATGTTTTAGGGATGACTCTCAGCTGATGTCATCCAGAAAAACTGCAGTCCTACAACCACGAACTTAAATATGCTAACAACTCAAATAAGCAAGAAACAGATTCTCCCTGAGATTCCAGAAACACAATCATGCCAACACTTTGATTTTAGCCCAGTGAGATCTGTTATACTTATGACCTACAGAACAGTAAGATAACATATTTGTGTTGTTTAAACCATAAGTTTGTGGTGATCTGTCAGGATAGCAATAGAAAGCAAATACATAAACGTTATTCTATGAGCATTTCTTTAGTTTCCAATGCAATGTTGCCTAGACTCATGTTGTACCTTTTCTGCCACAACCTGAAAACAGCCTCTTCTCTAAAGACTTCTGATTCCGTTTACTAAAAAATTATATAAATCAATTAAGGGGCATTAAATATACTCAAAGCTACTGGAATGCCACTGCTTGCTAGGCTGTCTCAGAAAAGATAGGGAATATGTGCACATTATCTATATGCACTGAATTCTTTATCTGTGGTTAAACCTATAAATATTTCAGAAGTTGGATATTTTAAAAGATTCATAAGACTACAGTAGCATACACACATAAGGCTTTTATCTATAGGCAAAGATATGATAGAGAACACAACACCAAATGCACAATGAATAAAATAACAAACGGATATACCGGACTTCATAAAAATTAAGACAATCTACTCTTGGAAAGACACTGTTAAGAACTGAAAAGAAGGCCAAGCATGGTGACTCATGCCTGTAATCCCAGCACTTGAGGAGACAGAGGCAGGAGATCACTTGAGGCCAGGAGTTAGAGACTAGTCTGTGCAACATAGCAAGACCTCATCTCTAAATTTTAAAAAAGAAAACAAAACCAACAGACCATGAGAAAATATTGGCAATGCTTATATCAAATAAAGAATTTGTCTCCAAAAATATTAAGAACTTGTAACCAACCAAATATTTTTAAAAAACAGGCAAAAAATACCAACAGGTATTTCACTAAAGAAAATACATGAGTGACAAATAAGCACATTTAAAAATGCTCAGAACAGTCCTGAGAAAATACAAAGAAAGAACTACAATGAAATACTATTGCATACTTACTAAAATGGCTAAAATGAATGGCCTATGACTTCCATACACATAAACTGTCAATAATGTGAAGAAATGGAAAATCTAATATATTCCAGGAGGAAATGTGAAATGCTATTTAGAACACAATTAGGCAAGTTCTTAAAATTTCAGACATTTGGATCAACTTACAGAATAACTGAGTGAGGAGCTTTGCAGACCTGTTATGCAGCCAAACTGGTGAAAATCATAAAAACACACTTCAGTCTCTGGAAATGGTCACAAAGGGATATGGCAAATAAATATTAAAGAAGATCTACCATTCATAAGAACAGCAAAGGTCAGTCCCATCTTTTGAACCACTCCTTTCCTCCCCCAACTCCAAACTCAGTGAGATTAAAACTCCATTCCAAACTGGGTACAGCCAGGAATACATGGCTCCCTCTCCCTGGAGCTCCCAGGCAAAGGGCTGTCTTCTCAGGAGGGGCAATCTGTCACAAATTCTCATCCTGCCTCCAGTGTGCATATTTAGATGAATGACGTTCAATTGCCAGCTCCCTCATAAAGGCCACTCTCAAAGTTTGTTTTAAATCAGGTCATACTGATTCAGAGGCAGTACATAACCTGCAACCCTAAGGCCTTCTACAGTCTAAACTTTCTGGTGTTGAATAGAGTTAAGCCTTTAGCTAAAGCCTTTTTCCACATTCACTAAATTGCCCACTCTTGTGAACTGTCCAACGTTGAATGAGATTGGAGATGTGCCTAATGGATTTCCATTTGTTACCTTCAAGACATTTTTCCAAGGTGAACTTTCTGGTGTTGAATGAGGTCGAAATGCTGGCTAAAGGATTTCCCACAATCACTGCATTTCTCCAGTGTGAATCCTTCGATGTTTAACAAGACTGGAGCTGTGGCGAAAAAATTTCCCACATTCCCTGCAATCATAAGGCCTTGCTCCAGTGTGAATCCTCTGATGTTTAACAAGGCTGGAATTCTCACTAAAGAATCTCCCACATTCATTGCACTTAAAAGGCTTTTCTCCAGTGTGAACTTTTCGATGTTGCATGAGGCTTGAGTTTTGGCTAAAAAATTTCCCACATTCGCTGCACTCATAGGGCCTTTCTCCAGTGTGAACACGCCAATGATTGATAAGGCTGGATTTGTGGCTATAGAATTTTCCACATTCACTGCACTCATAAGGTCTTTCTCCAGTGTGAACTCTCTGATGTTTCATGAGGCTGGAGTTGAAACTAAACAGTTTCCCACATTCACTGCACTCGTAAGGCCTCACTCCAGTGTGGATTCTGTGATGCTGGACAAGTGTGGAATTATGCCTGAAAGCTTTTCCACAGTCACTGCATGTAAAAGGCTTTTCTCCAGTGTGAACTCTCTGGTGTTGAATGAGGTCAGCATTACGGCTGAAGGATTTCCCGCAGTCACGACACCCATAAGGCCTTTCTCCAGTGTGAACTATTTGGTGTATAAAAAGGTTGGACTTGTGACTGAATAACTTCCCGCATTCACTGCATTCGTAAGGCTTCTCCCCAGTATGTAGTCTCTGGTGCTGGACAAGTAAGTATTTCTGACCAAAGGCTTTCCCACATTCACCGCATGTGTAATGCCTTTTTCCAGCATGAAAGGCCTCCCTACTTTTCGTGGTCCTATGTGACTCCTCTCCCCTGTGAGTCATCTGGTGCTTAAGAAGACCTGAGCTGGTCGGAAGGTCCTTCCCAACCTCCCTGCTTTGCAAGGACTTCTCTGACAGGTGGATTCTGCAGCTCCTCAAGACTGGGATCCTGCCCTCTTCTCTTTGTAAGGGTTTCTCTCCACAGTGCTGCTTCTGGTGTTGCTGAACATTTGAACTGAGCACTCCTACAGAAGCACTCTGCTGAGGAGTCTCCCTGGCCTCTACTCCATGCCAACGACCTGAAAGAAATGTTGATGAAATATATACAGACTTTGGTGTGAGGAGGCAGCTCTCACAAATGTGTCTGACTCACCCAGTAACTAGTGCCTGGAACCGCTGGCAGAAATGAGGGGGCTAGCTCTCAGCAGGGAAGGGCCTGCTGTGCAGTGCTGAAACCAGCCAGTTTATGAATTTGGGGAGGCCTTATGAGCACCAAAGATGCAAGGATGGGATGTAGCACAGGGAGGAGAGACGGGGTCCCCAACACAATTCTCTCCAAATGGCCTTTCACAGGGCTTTGGCTGCTGGAGACACAGGAACACGGCACAGAAGCGTATGTGCAAGTCCAGAAAATACCAACTGCAACCAAACAGCTGGTGTTCAAGGACTATGCAAAGATAAGCGCCCCCCTCACCACACATTCAGTGAAAGCCACTGCTGAGGACTGGGTCAAACACGGAGGACAGAGAGGTGCGAATGGCCCTGGGTCAGACATCAGAATAGATATAAATGGGTGACTGAGGAAGAAAAGATAGAAATCAGCGATGACCCCTTGCTTATCAAAATATCTGGGCCCACTGGAAAGACTCCTGGTATGACATCAACCCATCCCTGAGTTCACAACTCCCTGAGCTCCACCCACCAAGTACCTCTTGGTATGGCCGAAGTCATAACTTCCCAAGCAGGCATGAAGGGCTCCTCCCATGTCTCCAGCTGGGTTATTTCATGGGTGTTGGAAGATGCAAGTCCTAAAGAAAAGGATAGGTAACTGGCAGCACTAAGCCAGAATGACTTATCCCATCATGGGACACAGGAAAGAAAACAAAGTAGTGCAGAAAGAACCTTGGAGGAGGTTCTTGCAGGAACAACCCAGTCAAGTAACAATTACATTAGTGACTCAATTCCTGGCACAGACAGACACCTGGATATGTTGGCTAGAAGCAGGCAGAATATAGGGGCATAGAACTGCCACAGATCTGCACAGTGTCACCAGGCCACAGAGGCCACCAGGGGTAAGATCCATCAAACTGACTGCAAGACTCCTGACCCCCAAACCCTTTCCTGCACAGCTCTGGGGCAGCCTGGGGAGAGAAGGTGGTACTATACACGGCCCGAGCCTATTACAATAGATACTTCAGGATATTGGAGAAGGATTCAGTGCCCACAATTCAGCTTTGGGAAGAACAGACCTGTCCCCAGGAAAAGAGCAAGAGCTGAGCCCAGCCCAGGATGCTGCGGTGGGGTGTGAGAACCTTACCCAGAGAGGCCGTAAGTGAAAAGTTCTCCAGCATCACACTGCGGTAGAGGAGCCTCTGAGCCTCATCAAGCAATCTCCATTCCTCCTGGGAGAAGTAGACAGCCACGTCCTCAAAGGTCACATAGCCCTGCTAAGATGGAGACAGTTGAGTTTATACGCGGCCTCCTTAACGGAGACTTTAGACATCTCCCCAGATATACACCCCTGCTCACCCTCTTCCTTAATCCCCATCTCAGAGGAAAGACCCTGCCCCAGAGCCACTTACGCCCATTCCCTCCTCAGGGTCCCACTGAGCAACCACACGCAGGTAGGCAGGTAAGAGTCCATCTCAGCTCTGGGCATGGTGTGCAGAGTCCTACTCTTCTCCTGCCAGACAACTGGCCTTGGGCCCCCCAGATTGTGTTTCCCAAATACAATCAAATCTGTGTCAGTGTTCTTCCTTAAGCCCCCATTACAAACTCCCGGGGCCATCTGTTTACACTCACTAGAATATGCACATACTCTGTACCACATCCACCGCCCCCTATACCACCTTATATGCCTCCCCTAGCGTCACCACATGCCAGTCTACACATGGCATCCAGAGGGCGCTTACCAACTGCAATCAGAACTCCACGCCATCCTAGACCTCCAACGGCACTGACTGGCAGGGGCAACTCCCAGCCCCACTTTGAAGGCCTCCCTACTTGGCTCTTTTTCCTGCTTCATCTTCGGCTACCTGGAATTGCACGCACATCTGGACACCTCTGGCACTCTTCCATTTCTGTGCCGAAAAGCTGTCCCTTTCCTGTGTCACCCTTCCTCTGGCTCTCATCAGAACCCCAGACCTGGCCAGGCGCACTGGCTCATACCTATAATCCCAGCACTTTGGGAGGCTAAGGTGGGTAGATAACCTGAAGTCAGGAGTTCGACACCAGCCTGACCAACATGGAGAAACCTAGTCTCTAATAGAGACAAAATTAGCCGGGCGTGGTGCATGCCTGTAATTCCAGCTACACAGGAGGCTGAGGCAGGAGAACCGCTTAAACCCGGAAGCAGAGGTTGTGATGAACTGAGATTGCACCATTGCACTCCAGCCTGGGCAACAAGAGCAAAACTGACTCTCAAAAAAAAAAAAGAAAGAAAGAAAAAGAAAAAGAAAAAAGAAAAAAAGAATCCTAGGCCATATATCTCCCAAACCAGGCCCAGCAATTCTCCCGGATGACCTCATTTGATCTTGAGCTAATCCAGCAGGCTGAGAAACTCCCCAGGTCCCAGGTAAGAACAAAAGCCTTGTGATCCCACAGTTGGATAAATAGCCAGCAGTGCCAGCCTTCCTGTTATCTTACCTCATTATAGCTTCATCTTCATATCCATCTCATGTCTATCCCCGCAGGAACCCTGGCCACGAGCCAGACCCTCCTCACCCCTACATCTCCTTCCCCATGGCCACCATTTGCCTTCATGTCCTTGTGAAGTCCACTACTCTCATCCAGGTATCCAAGCAAGAGACCCAATTCTTGGCCGCTATCCATTCTCCCTTATTACCTAATGGCATTACCAATAGGACCTCAAGATGCTCCCTCCTAAATCTGCTCCACGGCTTCATCTTGGTCCACACGCCAGCTGTATCGTGTGGGTCTCCAATCTGAACCCTTCACTGACTTCCAGACTTCTCTGTCCAGGTGCCCACTCAATGAATCTTCTCAAGGGTCTCTGGAACATCTCATTTCAACATGGCCAAAACCTAATTTAATTACTCCCCCTGAAAATTACTCTTACCATTCACCTCTCTCTCCCCAAGCCTACACTTTAGAAAATCTACTCACACCTACTTAAAAAACACAGACCAACCACATCTCCTGTGTCCACAGGCACCACTCTGGCCAGCACTCCCTAGACTACTGTAGTAGTCTCTTCGCTGGTCTCCCTGCCTCTACCTTTAACCCTACAGTTGTTCTCAATAGCAGAAAAAGTTTGTTAAGACTGGGCCGTACTCACTATGCAGCCGTCCACATTTCCATCCTTCCTGATATTTAGGAAAAAACAAAAATACAAAGAACAGAGGCCCAGCTCCTCAGCCAACCACGTCAGGTCTACCTTATACTTGCTGATGTTTGACATAACGGAGATCTAAGGTTGCCTAAGCAGTCCCAGCACAACCTTACCCCCATGTATTTTCTAATGTTGATCACTATACCTTCTAAACCTCCTGTCACTGGTTGCCAGAAATGAGAACCCCTCCATATAATATATAGCCTGGGCCAGGCACAGTGGCTCATGCCTGTAATCCCAGCACTTTAGGAGGCCAAGGCAGGTGGATCACGTGAAGTCGGGAGTTTGAGACCAGACTGACCAACATGGAGAAACCCCATCTCTACTAAAAATACAAAATTAGCCAGGTGTGGTGGCACACGCCTGTAATTCCAGCTACTCGGGAGGCTGAGACAGGAGAATCGCTTGAACCCTGGAGGTGGAGGTCATGGCGTGCCGAGATTGCACCATTGCACTCCAGCCTGGGCAGCAAGAGTGAAACTGTCTCTAAATAAATAAATAAATAAACAAATAAAATAATATATAGTCTGGACTCAGGGCCCTGACTTTGTGTGACCATCTTCCAGGGAACTCAAATGGAAGGGCAATGAGAATAACAAGCAAGGAGTCCCAAGACACCATAATTCTGAAGACCATGTAGGTAGGAGTTGAGGAGGATGAGGACCTGAGACATCCTCCACTTACCTCTTCATTGTCTATAAGTAACTCTGCAGCCACAAGAACCTATGGAAAAACAAGGCCATGAGAAGCAGACAGTGATGTTGGCAAAGGATCATCCAAACCCCCTCCTCTACACTGGAGTCAGGTGTGCCTGACTATCTACAATCTGGGCTTTGGTTCTTATAATACCTCTTACCTGTTGTGTGCTTTTGGAAGAATGCTCAATTTCCCTGTGCCTTGGTGTTGCCATCTGCAACATGGCAATAATAATGGTATTCACTCAACAGGACTATTGTTTGTATCAAACTCTTATGTATCTAGGACTAAGCATCAACTCTTACTGTACACATAATGCTTCTGTCAACATTTTCAGTGCGAATAAACTGGTAGGTTTTGAAAGTGTGGATTTCTGGCTGGGTGCGGTGGCTCACACCTGCAATCTCAGCACTTTGGGAGGCCGAGGTGGGCGGATCGCCTGAGGTCAGGAGTCTGAGACCAGCCTGGCCAACATGGAGAAACCTCATCTCTGCTAAAAATACAAAAATGAGTCAGGCATGGTGACAAGTGCCTGTAATCCCAGCTACTCAGGAGGCTGAGGGAGGGGAATCGCTTGGACCCAGGAGGCAGAGGTTGCAGTGAGCAGAGATTGTGCCATTGCACTTCAGCCTGGGCAACAAGAGCAAAATTCTGTCTTGGAAAAAAAAAAAAAAGATGTGAGGCGCACATCTTTTATGTGGCCTCCTTACTTACTTATCTCAACCAGGAGGCCTCAGGCTCGGCACTCTCAGAGTGTACTTCACATCTTTTTTTTTTAGAGACGGGGTCTCGCTATGTTGCCCTGGCTGGAGTGCAGTGGCTATTCACAGGCGCGATCCCACTACTGATCAGCACAGGAGTTTTGACCCTCTCCGTTTTCGACCTGGGCCTGCTCACCCCTCCTTAGGCAACCTGGTGGTGTCCCGCTCCTGGGAGGTCACCATACTGATGCCAAACTTAGTGCGGACACCAAATCAGCTTAGCGCACTACTGCCCAGGGGCTCAAGCGATCCTTCCACCTCAGCCTCCCGAGTAGCCGGGACTACAGGTACGTGCCACCACGCCCAGCAAAAATGTGGGTTTCTTAAACATACTTTTTAATTAAGAATGTGATACTTAAGGTATTTTATCTTAATACTTTTCAGTATATTAAGTTTACAACCAATTATGAAGTGCTTACATAAATTTAACTTAGTATACCCGTGTTGTTTTATCTGCCTCTGTGTGCATATGAACTATGATCAATTAGTGCTTCAATAAGTACTTAACTCATAAATTCACAAGTTAATAAACTGGGACCTGGCTCTGAGGAACCTGAGCAGATACCATTCCTTTTGGCAATCTGGCTGCCTGTTACGTACTCCCCTGAAGGCAATCCTGCTGAGAGCCCTTCAACTGCAGCAGTCATCATCCCTCCTGTGCTGATGGCTAGGGAAACTTAGGCACCAAAGGGGCTGCTCCACCAGCCTGGCTGACCTTTCCTTTTCTCCAGATGGACTGGACATGAGGACCTGCTGAGCCTGGAGTGGAAAACCTATATACTACCCTGCAGTCTCCATCCAGTCCGGGGTCTTTATAATCCTCCATTCCTGCAGACACCAGACAGACCCGCTTCGGACCACAAAACTCCATGCTATAGAAGCAGCCCCATCTCTCCCTTTGCTCACCTCAGGGCCCATCTGAAAGAAATCCTTAAGATGTTCCCTCCTAAATAGGAGCCCCAGGCCTTACCTTAGTCCAGGCCTCTACCCACCACGTCTTGGATATCTCCAGCCCAGATCCCTCCCCAAACTTCCAGATGTGAGTGAGCAAGCTGCCCATGTGCTCATGACACCCCCACTCTGGGACATCTCAGGATCACCACGCCCAAAACCTACGCCCTGTGTAGCCTTCCCCATCTCCCTCCTTCTTGATATTCAGGAACAAACAAACAAAAATACAAATAAAAATCCAGAATGGCTCTTCATTTTCTACTTTCTTTCACAGTCACATCCGATGCAACAGGAATTCCGGTCTGTTCAGTTTTTGAAATCCATCCAAGATCTGATCACTACCCTTCCTCTATGATCCAGTCCCACTTGACTCTCCACTATTCTACTGAGTTTACCTACTCACAGGTCTGTCTTTGCACGCCTCACCCTCACTCCAGTCTGTTTTGCCTTGAGGGGCCTTTGGCAAACTTTTTGAAACAGATCGTGTCACTCTTCTGTCCCCAGCCCTCCGCGGCCACCGTAGCCCCCTCAGGATGAAAGCGCAGCTGCTGTGGCTCCACACGCGACTCGTCCCTTCCCAAGCTGCCTACTACAGACACCAGGAGGCCTCAGGTTCGGGACTCTGAGTGTGCCTCACATCTTTGCGAGCCGGGCCCTTGCCCTCCATTCCTAATCCATCACACTGTGTATCAGAAACGGGACCCCGCCCACGAAAAGCCCCACTGTTCTCCACCCGGGGACCTGGGCAGGAGGCCCTCCCAGGGTTTTAGAATTCAGGGGACGCCAGGAGGACGCAGCGCTCACCTGAGCGGGCTCCCTCAGCGCGGCCGCCGCCATCCGAGCCTATGGGGTGAGCCGGGCGGGGGAGACAACGACCGAGGAGAGCACCTGAGCCACTCTAGGCGCCGCCACCGAGCCTCAGACCCGCCGCTGAGCGGCGAGAACAGTGCGCGTCGCCAACGCGCCTTCCGACGCTGGTAGCCTCAGCTCACAACCAGCTTCCCGAAGGCTAAGTTCACCGTTAGAGCAGCGAAAGTGACCGCCGAGTGGCGACGCCGGAAGTCCCGCCCATTGAGCGTCGCACGCTTGGGTAGGTCTCTTTTCATTGGCCAAACGTCTCTGCCGTGAGGCGCGGCGCCTTCTGGGCAATGTAGTTCCCATGGCGCCAAACTTCGAGGAAGTGGGCGTAGCTGTGGAGATACGGAGATTCAAGATGATAGGTAATGATGGAAATGTAGATGATAGATGATGGAGATGGACATGGAGATTGGAGATGATAGGTCATGATGGAGATGGAGATAATAGATGTTGATGGAGATGATGGAGATGGAGATAATGGAGATGGAGATGCATATGACGATGGAGATGGAGATGGAGGAGAAATCAGGGTATAGAACTTCTCTCAGACTCATCCAGAGACTGTTGTAATTGGAGATGGGCCTGGATTTCAGTTTCCTGCGGCTGATACTCCAACCTTTCCTTCTTTTGAAGGACCTGAAGAGGATCTTCAGGGCCACAATAAAGAGTTTTCTTTGGGCAGAGCCACATATACATTCCCAAATTTCCCTTGGCACGGGGAAATCCAACATTAAAGTCAACGGTGGCCAAGCAATGCCTGATGCATGATAAAAAGAAAACGCTCTGAATTTTGGATGTAGGTGATGATAGTGTAGAGGAGCCCAGGGATTTACTTTCCTCCTTCACCCATGCTCCTTTGTGCTCTTTCCTTCCTCAAGGACCCAACATTGGTGTATAGGCACAACAACAGGCGGCAAATCCGTAAGTGAACTCTCCCTCAAATTCTCCCCTTCATCCTTTTCTGCTCCATGTTCTCACTTCTCTTCCATTTCCAAATATAAAGCCGATTCCTCACAGGTGGGTAGAATGCTAGACTGTTGTTTACAACACACAACTAATGATTTAAAAAATATGTCAACCCTTTATTATATCTCATCCCACTACCTCCATTTCCATTGAATCTAGTCCCCTCATGTCAGTCTAATTTCCCTGCTTCTTTTCCTGCCCCTTCTATCTGTGGGCTGAATAATGGCCAATTTCAACACAGCCTTGGGGTGACCTAACAAGACAAGAGAAAATGAAGCCTTCCCTCTTTCTTGGAGCTTTCTGGAACAGGGTGTTCAGTACTAGTTGACTCTGAAAAGGAGGAGGGGAGTCAATATTGGGATTGAGAATATGGTAGAACAGAGAGACACACGTTCTTTACCTGTTCACAACCATGGCATTAGTTATTTCAGTTAGACCATTATGCGGCATGTGGAAGGGAAGGGAGGAGGAGAGTGAGGAGAGATGAATCCATGACAGGAGTGGGACGATGTGTAGACAAACTCCCCCTCCTTAAACCAAGCATAGAAATAAATGTTTTACTTCCTTGAGAACATCTATTAGAATGGATTCTGGATTATTCATCTAATAGATTATGGGTAAGCCATGAAAATTAGCGGACCATCATGACATGAACCTTTGTGAACAAATCCAACAAACATATTACAGAATCCATTCACACAGTAGAAAACATATAGAAAATTCAGAATCTAGCAATAAGAAACTGTATAACATTTAGGAAAATATATGTATGCGGTAAAACTATAAAGACATTAATAGAATGATTATCAAAATGATTAACAAAAATGTCATAGAAATGTTAGCTTGATGCGGTGTGTCAGGCATGTAAGGTGATGTGAAAAGAGAGGATGCCTAGGAAACTGCTTTTAGCCAGGTGTGGTGGCAGGCGCCTGCAATCCCAGCTACTGAGGAGGTTGAGGCAGGAGAATCGCTTGAACCTGGGAGGCGGAGGTTGCAGTGAGCAGAGATCACAACACTGCACTGCAGCCTGGGTGACAGAGCAAGACTCTGTCTCAAAAAATAAATTAAAAAAAAAGAAAGAAACTATGTTTTATCACAACTGGTTTTTTCACAGATGTGGTATTAATTAGAAAACAAACTATACCTCTTCTGAACATTATAGTGAATTGTGTGACAGTTTTGAAATAAAGAGTATATGTATACAACTTAATTTTATCACAGGAAGAGACACTCAACTAAAACAGACTCATATGCGTAGAATTGCAAATAACATGACTGGTGAGGACAGAGCAGACTATGTAATCATTTGGTTTAGGTAAAATCATTATCTACATAAGAAATTCACTTATATCTCATTGAATTCACAAAACAAATCCCATGAAGCTATTTTGTTTTTAAATAGCAACATATGCTGGATCTATACATTTTTGCTCTACTTCTGGAATCGATTTTTATTTCCAGCCTTTAGAAATATTTACATGTTTATAAGGAGTGAGAACATCAAAGTTTGAGTCGGAGACTCTGCCTTTGGCCATGTCTCCTTCAGGGCTGGCAAGCACATTCCTCAGTGTTTGGAAAACCTAACCTACCCAAGGTGGCATGAGAAGCAGATGTACCTCAGGGTCTTATCATAGGTCAACCCTCAACACATGAGCAGCTGCAGGGAATGAGTGAAAACTGAGGGCTGTAACCAACTAAACAAATTTTGATGACATCTCCTGCCCTCCCCAAGTTTAGAGCTTAATGGCATGAGTCACCACCCAGCAGCTCTAGAAACTCTGGACTTCCATGGAGATGGCCATCTGGTCCTTAGACACTTGAAGTCTGGCCACCTCAGCGAGAGAGCCCAAACTAACTTTCCATCTCAACTATCCTTATAAGACAGGGAGATGAGGCCATAGGATGGGAAAATATAACCATTTCCTCAAGGAGGAAGGAGCCTAATATTTCAGAAGAGCAGTTCTGCTCCACAACAAGTAAGCAGCCCCATGTCCTGTTACTGTCCAAACACAGTCTTATGCTCAAAGATGTCACCCCACCAGATGTTGCCTTGGTGATTATAAACTCTTCTGAAGCTCCAGCAGAATCAAGGATCCAGGATCACCAACTACTCAAAAGTACAGCCATCTACTCTTCCACAGATACCACATCTTTGAGACTTACCTGGATGTCTTTGGTCTGCTGAACACTGACTCACCAAAAAATGACTGAAAATTTTACTGAGAAAAAGTTCTTTCCTCTGCACATACCACGCAAATACACCATTCTCTCCTCCCAGATCAAGCCTTGATCCACCTTGTTTTGTGTAGTAATGCTTTATTCCTTACACTGCTAAGTAGTACTCCATTGTCTATATACACCATAGTTTCTTAATCCACCTCATCTGTCTGGTTTTGTAGTATTTGCTAAGTCCACATTCTACTTGGGAACTGAACCTAGAATGGTAAAAACAAACAAGCAAACGTAAATAAAAAATGTCAGAAGTTGTTCTAAATAGTGGTGAAAATAACAGGGGATATGAAGGGGAGAATGTGAGGGAATGGCAGTTGTATTGAGGACACATTTTGAAATGTTTAAGCTGAAGGCTGGGGACAGTGCCCAGATGAGTTGGATGTGGGTGGCTTTCTTGAAGGTGATAATTGACACCAAAAAACAAAAATGAGGCAGCTATGAAAAAAAACAAGTTTAAAATATTCAGGTAAAAGGTAGAGCAAGTGACAAAGAGATGTGACCTGGAGGTGACGCCGGACGCGGCTCACTAGCATTGGTGCCAGGGGAACTACATTACCCAGAAAACTTGGCGGCTCTGGGCCAATGAAAGCCCAGGAAATGGGCGTTACCGTTGGTGTGGAAAACGTCAGGGCGGGACTTCCTCAACCATCCTCGGGTGGACATTTTGTTTGCTTTTCCATTAATCCACTGGCTTAGTGTCCGGAACGCAATGTCAGACCTGAGGTGACAGAAAAGGGAAAACGTGAGACTGCGGCCTCTTCCCTGAAGAGAGGTGGGCCTGAGATTAAACAGTGGCATTATCTGAGTAAGCTAGCCGCTGGGTTTGGCCCTTGACGGCTGATCCCAGGTTCCCTCACTTGTCGCCACCCTTCCGCAGTTCACTGGCCTGATGGCGGCGGCTGCGCCGATGGGCCAGGCACAGGTGGGTGCTGCGTCCGCGACTCGGCGCCCTGACCCCCATCTCTCAATCCTAAAGCTTCGAATGAACGGCTTCTCGGGTTACTGCAGCTCAGGCCCCTGTATCTAGAACAGTGGGGGCCCTTGTGCTTGGAACCCAGTTTGACAGCACGAGTTGAAGGACGTTCCAGGCAGAGGGACAAGCTTATGCAAAGGCTCAGAGGTGGTACACAGCTGGAGCGTTTGGGAAAACTGGGTCTTTGGTGTCTGAAAGGATCAGAGTGCGTTATAAGTGATCACCCCTGGAATATCATCCTGAGCAGCTGGGTCTCTATTCTGAGGGTGTTGGGAGCCATGGAAGGTTCTAAACGAAGGAGAGCCATGATCTGAGGGTTTAAAAAATATTCCATAGACAGGTTGGGGGAACAGACTCTTTTTGGCCATGTGGGCGGATAATGAGCACTATTCCGAGGTAACACAGTTAAGAGGCATCCTTGAAGATGGAAGCACAGAGGGTAGACATTCAGCCCCCAGGCACTTCATAACAGCATAGGAATACGGGACGGGTCTCAGCCTCTGGGGTTCCTTCAAGATTGCTTGGCTCTCACAGTCTCCCTCTTCTCCACAGGTTTCCATGAACTCAGAAGTTATTATGGACCCTATACAGGTGAGGGGAGAATGTCCATGCTCTCACCGATCCCACCCCACCCAACATGCTCTCCAGAATTGTGCTGTTATATAGAACACTTTCCTGCTACTCTCCGATCTCTTGGGTCTGAGGACTCTGGAGAAGCCCCAAGCCCAGGGTCCTGAGTCTGGGCCAGGGGTTTTATGGAGGGGTTTCCATTTCTGCCAACCACTGGAATATGGTTGGAAGGTTGTTCCAGGCACAGGAACCAGCCTGTGCACATACTTAGAGGTGAGACTGAAATGGGAGTTTTCAAGAAATTGCAGGTCTCTTATCATGTCTGGTGGGAACCAAGAGCAAGGGGTGGGAATCATCCTGAAATAGCTTAAAGATGATTATGTAGATTGGGGGTTAAAAGAGAATATTCATTTCATTTAGTGAGCCAGGAAGGTGATGGTGGAGAGCCAGGGATGTGAGATAACTGTGATCCAAAGAGTGATGTACATGTAGAAAGAAGTGTAGACTAATGACCTCTGGGCTTAAAGGAGAAAGGCGAGCCCAACTTTGGTTGTCTGGTAAGCATGATATTAGTGACCCCAGAGGAATTTGCTTACAGAAGGGTGAGGCCCTGTATGCTAGACACAGAGCTTAGAGGGTGACAACTTCTTCACCTGCCTGTGGTTGCTATGGGTAGACACAGTGATCACTAGGACCATAAGGAGAGAGAAAACACCAGTGGCACCTGGTCCTCATAGCTTAGAGTTGAGAAGTTAGGGAGGAAGGTATACAGGATGGAGATGTGTGGGGGCATGGATGGGGGTTCTTGGGAGAGATGCTGCTCATGGACTTGGCTCTCCCGATTGTGGCAGGGGCAGGTGAACTTTGAGGACGTGTTCGTGTACTTCTCCCAAGAGGAGTGGGTGCTCCTTGATGAGGCTCAGAGGCTCCTGTACCGTGATGTGATGCTGGAGAACTTTGCACTTATGGCCTCTCTGGGTAAGGCCATCACATCCACCCCAGTGACTTGGACTGGGCCCTGCCCTTCCCATTTTTTTCAGAGCATCCTTGTCCTTCCTACATCAGAGCCATGGACCCTGCCTCCTTTCTTAGTTCCTAGAGTAGGTTCTGTGAGTGCTGGGCTTGGGCTGTTTGCACTCCTACCTCCTCCTACTGCGCATTCCCAAAACCTCCTGTCTCAAAGCCTTGCAGGGATGGATTCAGGAGTTATGCATTGTACTGTCAGCCCAGTGGGTCATGTCCGTCTTGTCCTTTCCTTGTCTGAATTCCTCTGTCTGTATCCATGACACCTCTGTGCCTGGGATTCTGCACTATTCCTTTAGCTGACAGTTTCTGTGGCCTGCCTATACCAGGAATTGTATGGACCATTATAGTCACTACTAGCTAGGACCACTGGGCTATTCCTGCAAGACCCTACTCTGAGATTATTTTAATAATATTTAGTTTTCTATGTGGGTTACCCAAACCAGTGCTGTTCTGTCTTTCCCTAGGACATACATCTTTTATGTCCCACATAGTTGCCTCACTGGCGATGGGTACCTGACTGGGTGGATGTGACCCCAGCTGTTGCCACAGGGATTCTAAGTGGGAGTGGCCCTGGCGAGTGCAAGCTGGGGAAAGGTGTGATATCAGGGCTGGGTTCATATCATTCCATAGCCTCCTAATGCCTACAGCTGTATTAGTGCTAGGGCCACTGGGCCATACTTCATTTTTATCTACTTTCTCATTTATACACTTGCCTTTCATGCTCTGGCCTTTGGCCTCTGGATGTTTCATACCTCTGCCTCCAAGTCTCACCTGTTCCTCTCCATGGCTTGTTCTACAGTGCCCTCCAACATTGTCCTAAACTTAGTGTTTCATGAGATGTGTAGCCCAAATAATCCTTAACCAACTACTGAGTAGCAATTTGATTTTCTTTGGTATGGACCATAACCTTTTGCACAACTCTCACCTGTCCCCAGCAGCCAAGAAAATCGGATTGTGAATGGCTGAGACCCTGCCTCTTTTTTGTGCTGTACCCCACATCTTTGTCCTCTCCCAGTTGAGACCTCCTCCATTCTATGACGTTTAGATGCCAACTACTGTATCGTACACATTTGTTGAACTTGAGTTTGGACCCTTGTCCTAACGACAGTGCTATGACCTTGGTCTTAGTTGTGTTAGACACATATTTGTAGTGAGGCTTCCTCTCTTCCACCTGTGTCAATTTGCACTTCACTAGCATTTCTCTGCTTTCAGGTTGTTGGCATGGAATGAAGGATGAAGAGATACCTTTTGAGCAGAGCTTTTCTATAGGATTGTCACAGATCAGGATTCCCAAGGGAAGTCCCTTTACTCAGAAGGCTTACCCCTGTGGGACATGTGGCCTGGTCTTAAAAGACGTTTTGCACTTGGCTGAGCACCAGGAAACACACCCAGGGCAGAAACCATACATGTGTGTCCTGTGTGGGAAACAGTTCTGGTTCAGTACAAACCTTCACCAGCACCAGAAGCAGCACAGTGGAGAGAAACTCTTTAGAAGGGATAAGAGCAGGGCCTTTCTTGTGAACAACTGCCCTGTCCAATCATCAGAGATGTCTTTTGTGACAGGGCAGGCTTGTGAGGACTTCCTAGCCAGCTCAAGCATCTTCCAGCACCATGTCCCTCACAATGAATGGAAGCCACACAGCAGCACCAAGTGTGAGGAGGCCTTTCACTGTGGAAAAAGGCATTACAAATGCAGTGAATGTGGGAAAACCTTCAGCCGCAAAGACTCACTCGTGCAACACCGGAGAGTCCACACTGGAGAAAGGCCTTATGAATGCGGTGAATGTGGGAAAACCTTCAGCCGCAAACCCATACTTGCTCAGCACCAGAGAATCCACACTGGAGAAATGCCTTACGAGTGTGGCATTTGTGGGAAAGTTTTTAATCATAGTTCTAACCTTATTGTACATCAACGAGTACACACTGGAGCAAGGCCTTACAAGTGCAGTGAATGTGGGAAGGCCTATAGCCACAAGTCTACACTTGTTCAGCATGAGAGTATCCACACTGGAGAAAGGCCTTATGAGTGCAGTGAATGTGGAAAATACTTTGGTCACAAATACAGACTCATTAAACACTGGAGTGTTCATACTGGAGCAAGGCCGTATGAGTGCATTGCATGTGGAAAGTTCTTTAGCCAAAGCTCTGACCTTATTGCACACCAGAGAGTGCATAATGGGGAAAAGCCTTATGTGTGCAGTGACTGTGGAAGAGCCTTTAGCCACAAACACGTACTTGCTCAGCATTACAGAATTCACACTGGAGAAAGGCCATACAAGTGCAGCGAATGTGGGAGGGCCTTCAGGCAGAGGGCTTCCCTCATCCGACATTGGAGAATTCACACTGGAGAAAGGCCTTAGACTGGAAGACAGATACTCCATTTTTTGTTTAACATAATAACAGACCCCAGAGAGAAGCGCCAAGAGTATTAGTCTTTATGTGTAGCCAGCAGCCAAAAGTAGAACTTTATACACTCATACACTCACCCTAGGGAGGTTCTTCTGAGTGCCAGCTATATTGGAAGCTTTCTGGAGCTATGCTGAATTTTCTAGACCCTTGCTGGAATTTCATCAAGGCAGTGCCTCTGATAGAAGCCATCTGTCTTGTGCTGGAAGAGTCCTGCATTGTGCAAAAGTAACCCTAATGTGCTTCAAAAGGCAGACCTCTGCTTCTCCCTTCCCTCGAGGGAATCATCAGTAGCCTGTGGCCCTCAAGGATTCTCACTTTTTTCTGCCCCACAACTGGTTTAAGCATAAGCATGACCCAGTTTTAGCCAGAAAGATAGGAGTTTTGTTCTGCTGACCACTAGCATATCCCTTCGTCATGGATGTGGTTGATCTCACATGGCACTTGTGATGGATTTGTCCAGCTTCCAAGACATCTAACCTGAAATTGGCTGCCTCATATTCTGGTTTTGCAACAAATGCCTTAATTTTTAGACTATCATAAATCTTGGGGATTCTGTTCGCTTTGTGGGTTAGGTTGAGAACAGAATTGGGCTAAGCCAGTATGAAGGGATGAACAGCTTTTGTAAGAGCTCCAACTATTTGTATCTCTGAGGTGATAGTAGGATGGTAAAGAATAGTTCTTGTTCTACTGTCAGCCTCACTTGCTTTGCTGCTTAAGGAAAGAATGCCAGTCTTTGCAGCCCTAATCTTTTGGTCTGTGTGTGAGGATTTTTGTGTAATTGAAGTCACCCTAAGCAGTGGGCATTTGTTATGATAATCTCTAGTGTATCTGGGAGCAATGTGAATTAGGTCCCTTGTTCCCAGAAGATATTTCTTATTCCCAAGGCTTCTTAAGGAGAATTTGAACTCGTGGGACCTGTCAAGATCTCTGAAGTCTATTTTTCAGTAGGAAGTTGACACTGGCTGTCCTCCAAAAGGCCCAGGTAGGACTCATAGTTGGTGCAGAGACCCAAATTATTAAGGGGATGGGAAAATTGCAGCAAACCATAGGGAATACAACCCTTCTAAAGGTACATCCACATGTGTTTCCATTACTCTGGCTCTATTATGAGGGTTTACAGAAATATTCCCTTACCTATGTCTCTTATGGCTAAGATTACTATCCAGAAGTCAGTCTAAACATTTTTGCAATAAACTGCACATATTTATAGTGTACCATTTGATAAGTTTCGATGAACTTCTTTCCCAAAAGTTTCCTGATTCCCTTTATATTTTCTCACTTTCCTTCACCTATCCCCAGGCAGCCATTGATCTGTTGTCACTGTAGATTTGTCTTTCCTAGAATTTGACAGAGATACAGTAATTTAATATGTAGTCTAATGTTCCTGATTTCTTAAACTCTGAAATTATTTTATGGTTCATAGTGGTGTTCTGTGATTAATAGTTCATTTATTTTCATTTATACTTTGCTAAGAGTATTCCATTGTAGAGAAATAGTTCCAAAGCAAGTGATCCAGGAGAGAACTCACACAAGAACAAAGCCACTTTAAGACCAGCCTGGTTGACATAGTGAAACCCCATCTCTACTAAAAATACAAACTAGCTGGGTGTGGTGGCGGGTACCTATAATCCCAGCTACTTGGGAGGCTGAGGCAGAAAAATTGCTTGAACCCAGGAGGCAGAGGTTGCAGTGAGCCAACATTGCACCACTGTACGCCAGCCTGGGCAACAGTGCAAGACTCCATCTCAAAAAAAAAAAAAAAAAAAAAGAACAAAGTCACAGTATTTGTCACTACTTTAAACTGAAAGTGATGAGCCATCATTTCTGCTATATTTCATAGGTTACCCTGGCTAATCCTGGTTAAAGGTGGAAGAGAACTACACAAAGGTGAAAATAGGGATTTGTAGAGCGTTCTCTTGGACTCTGGTGACCATAATCCTATGTGGGATTTTTTTTTTTCTCTTTTAGTTGTTTAATGTGAATTACATTGACTGATTTTTTTTTTTAATGTTAAATCAGCCTTACATTTCTGAAATAACTCCCATCTGGTCATGATGTATGTTGTTGAATTTCATGTGCTGTTTTGTTTTTATTTTTTGTGTAACAAGTTTTGCACCAATTTTCATGAGTGATCTTATTCCTTAATTTTCTTGCTTGCTTGCTTGCTTTTTTTTTCTTTCTAATTTTCTTTATTTCTTGCCCAGGTTTGGCTTTGGTACCAGCATAATGCCAACTTCACAGAATAAGTTGGGAAGTATTCTGGCTCTTCAACTTTCTGGAAGAGTTCGTGAATAATTGGTAGTATTTCTTCCTTAAATGTTTGGTGGAATTCACCAAGGAAGCTGTCTGGGCCTGGAGTTTGTTTTGTAGGAAAGTTAATAACAACAAGTTTGATTTCCATGGTAAATACAGGGCTGTGCACATTCTGTATACATCTGTCTGTCTATGTGTGTGTCTGTCTGTCTCTCTGGGCCTGAAGTGTGTTTTGTAGGATGGCTTCTAACTACAAGTTGGATTTTCATGGTAGATGGAGGGCTGTACTAGTTATATATACATCTGTCTGTGTGTCCATCCATCTGTCTGTCACTCCATCCATCCATCTCTAGAGTGAGCTTTGATGGTCTGCATCTTTCAAGGAGTTTGTCTGTTTCACTTAAGTACTCAAATTTTTCAAAATATTATGTTCGTACTTGTAGAATTTGTAGTGGTGCTACCTCTTCTATTCCTGATACTGGTAATGTCTATATTTCCTTTTAACCTTTATTGGTTTGGGTAGAGACTTATCAATTTTATAATTTTATTTATCTTAAAATACTTGGTATTATTGAATTTTCCATTTTCTGTTATTTTGGGATTTTTTTCCATTTTGAATTTTACTAATGCTTTCTGCTTTTATTGGATTTCATTTCTTTTGCTACTTTTTAACATGCAAGCTGAGGTCTTTCATTTCATACCTTTGTTTTTTTTCCCTAACATGGGGGGAATGTTAATGTTAAAAATCTACCTAAGAACTGCTTTAGTTACCTCCGACCAAGTTTGATGTGGTTTCATTTTAATTGAGTTTAGAATGTTTTCCAGTTAAAAAAAATCTTCTTGACACATGGCTCTTTTAAAATGTATATTATTTAATTTCTAAATATTTGGGGATTTTGCTTATCTTTCTGGTAATTCCTGCATTAATTCTATTGTGGTCAGAGTATATTAAGACTTGAATTATTTACATTTATTGAGATTTGCTTTGTGACCCAGAATATGGACTATCTTGGTATGAGTTACATGTTCACTTGAAATGTATATTGTACTCTCGTTTGATGAAGGGGTTGCATAAGTGTTGATTAGGTAAAAATGGCTGATAATGTTATTTAAGTTTTTTTATATCTTTATTGACATTCCGTGTTTTTGTTTTGGTTCTAACAATTATTTTAAGAGGATTGTTGCCATCTCTGACTATCAAATTGGATTTACTTCTCTGTGCAGTTCTGTCAGATTTTTGCTTCACATATTTTGATGTCTTTCTATTAGGTGAATAATAAATATTTCCTATTTTATGTCCACTCAATGTGTCTACCACTTTATCATTGTGATCCTTTTAATCTTTAGTAATATTCTTTGTTCTAAAATCTCCCTTGTCTGATACTGTTAACATGGTTTAATTTCAACTGGACACTGAATTTTAGGTACTGGTTTTTTTTGTTTTTTGTTTTTTTGTATTTCTATAGATATTCTTGATTTCTTTTTTGTGTTACATGGTTAAGTTACTTGGAAACAATGTGATCTTTTGGGGGTCTTGATTCTAAGCATTTCTAGATGAGACTATTGCAGCAGCATACATTTTAAGACAAATTCCCTAATGAGACAAAACCTTTTCTATATTCTCTACCTAATGCTTCATGAATTATGAAGTTTTTTACTCAAGCTGGTTGGAATGAGAACTATCATCTTTTACCACCTTCTGAGTAAAGTGGCCTCAAGCCTTGAATAAACATCAGTGGCAGTCAGGCAGTAGAGACTGTGGACACTGGGCAATCCCCAGTACTGTGCTGGTCATAGAGTCCATGGGTAGACTAGCATTACTGTGATGGTAACTGTGATGGCCACAGGAGTCCCTGTGTCACCTCTCCCCCAGTTACAGGCAGCCTGGTATATAAAGGGAGACTCTTTATTCTTGGGAGAATGAGAGAGCAGAGAGTGAGGAACTTTGCCTGGGAACCCAGAAAATTCTTCCTTCTCTTTCCCACATCTATCTAGGCTGGGTATCTAGGAGTCTAAAAGATTGATTGCATACTTGGGATTATGGCACCCTCTAGTGCTGAAATGGCTGCAGTGACCACAGCTTAGGGAACTCGGCACTCAGTCTCCTTTGAATTCTCAGAAGGCCCTCTGAAGAAGCATGGGTACAAACAAGGTAAGACTGTGAAGACTGGAATAAATAACAAACTCTTCTGTGCCCAGACATATACAAATATCCATAAGCGTCAAGAAAATTCAGGAAAATATGATCTCACCAAATAGACTAAATAAGCTGCCCAGTGACCAACCCTGGAATGATAGAGATCAATCAGACAAGGAATATCTTTCAGACAGGGAATTCAAACTAACTGTCTTGAAGAAGCTCAAAGAAGGTCAAGAAAACACGAAGAAAGAATTCCAAAATTTAGCAGAGAAATTTAATAAAGAGATTGAAATAATTACAAAACACACAGACACACACAGAAATCCTAGAGCTGAAAAAGACAATGGATGAACTGAAAAATACAACAGCAACATAACTGATTAAGCAGAACTTCTTAGCTTAAATACAGGCTATTGAAAATACAGAGGAGAAAAAGGAAAAAGAATGAACTGTACTTAAAAGATATAGAAAATAGCCACAAAAGAGCAAGTCTAAGAGTGATTAGCTTTAAAAAGGAAGTAGAGAAAGATGTAGAGATAGACAATTTATTCAAAGAAATCATTATAGATAACTTTCCAGATTTAGAGATACATATGAATATCCAGGTATGAGAAAGTCAAAGAATGCCAAGCAGATTCAGTACAAGGGATATAGCAATCAAACTCTCAAAGGTCAAGGACAAAAAGAGGAAAGGGAGCAAGAGAAAAGAAACAACATATAAAGGAATTCCAGTACATCTGGTAGCAGTCTTCTCAGCAGAAATCTTATAGGCCAGAAGAAAGTGAGAAGCCATATTTAAAGTGCTGAAGGAAAACATTTTCGACCAGGAATATTCTAGTCAGCAAATATATTCTTCAACCATGAAGGAGAAATAAAGGCTTTCTCAGCAAACAAAAGCTGTGGAAATTCTTCAATACCAGGCCTGTCTTAAAAGAAATAGTAAAGAGAGTTCATCAATCTGAAAGAAAAGAATGCTAATATGCCACAAGAAATCAACTGAAGGTATATAACTTACTAGCAAAAGTAAATACACAGACAAATTGAGAATATTCTAATACTGTAGTTCTGGTGTTGTGAACCCCTCAAATCTTTAGCATGAGCACTAAAATACAAATGTATCAAGAATAATAACTAGAATAACTTTTTAAGAGATAGACAATATAAAAAGATATGAAGTGAGACAACAAAAAGAGAAAAGGAGAGTGATGAGTTACAGTGGAGCATTTTACTGGGGTTCTCTGGGTGTCCTGAATTTGAATGTTGGCCTGTCTTGCTAAGTTGGGAAGTTTTTTTTTGGATGATATCCTGAAGTGTGTTTTCCAACTTGGTTCCATTATCCCCATCTCTCTCTCTCCCTCTCTTTTTTTTTTGAGAAGGAGTCTTGCTCTATTGCCCAGCTGGAGTGCAGTGGCACGATCTCAGCTCACTGCAGCCTCTGCCTCCAGATTCAAGCAATTCTCCTGCCTCAGCCTCCCAAGTAGCTGGGACTCCACGCCATCATATTCAGCTAATTTTTGTATTTTTAGTAAAGACGGAGTTTCACCATGTTTGCCAGGATGGTCTTGATCTCTTGACCTCGTGATCCACCCGCCTCGGCCTCCCAAAGTGCTGGGATTACAGGCGTGAGCCACCATGCCCAGCCCTCCTTATCTCTTTCAGGTACCCCTATCAGTCATAGGGTTGCTCTTTTAACATAGTCCCACAGTTCTCAGAGGTTTAGTTGGTTCCTTTTCATTCTTTTTTTTTTTTTTTTTTGGTCTAATCTTGCCTGCCTGCCTTATTTAAGCAAGATAGTCTTCAAGCTCTGATATTTTTTCTTCCACTTGGTCTGTTTGGCTATTGATACTTGTGTTTGCATTATGAAGTTCTCATGTTGTATTTTTCAGCTTCCTCAGATCATTTATGTTCCTCTCCAAACTGGTTATTCTGGTTAACAATTCCTTGAACTCAGACCTGGAACAACTAGACTTAACAAATATTTACAGAACTCTCCTCCCCAAATCCACAAAACATACATTTTTCTCAGTATCACATTATACCTATTTTAAAAGTGACCACATAACTGGAAGTAAATCACTCCCAGCAATTGCATTTCACAAGTTTAAATAAAATATTGGTTGTCTGCTTATTTGTTATTTTCATCCCCTATTCCTTCCTGTCTCCATTGTTAAGCACAATTATTGGCATAAAAGAGGTTTTTAATACCCATTTTTAGAC
>CAUYQU010032248.1:0-24523 GCA_963574635.1 Cheracebus regulus
TTATTAGGATTAGGATGGAGAATATGAGGGCTAGGACACCTTCTAATTTGTTGGGAATAGATGTAGAATTGCATATGCAAATAGAAAATATCACTCTGGCTTGATGTGGGGAGGGGTGTTGAGGCGATTGGCTAGAGTATAATTGTCTGGGTCACTTAGAAGTTTGGGTGTAAATAAGGTTAGGCTTATTAGGAGTAGGAGGAGGAAGATTAGTCCCAGGATGTCTTTAGTTGTGTAGTAGGGGTGAAATGTGACTTTATCGGGGTTGGATGTTAATCCTCATCGGTTATTTGAACCTGTGTCATGCAGAAACAGAAGGTGAATGGCTGCTAGGGCTGCAATAATAAAAGGTAAAATAAAGTGGAAAGTAAAAAATCGTGTGAGGGTGGCCTTATCTACTGAGAAGCCCCCTCAAATTCATTGCACTAAACATACAAATTATTTGTAAAACTGTGTTTCCATAAAAAAGAACAGAAAAGAAAACAATTCTAAAATTGCTCTTTTTCTTAAACACTTCCTTAGAGCAAAAACTCTTCAGTAATGGGTGTGTTCCTCATAAACTTCAGCTCCACATTACCTGGGGCCTCATCAAAATATGCAGGAGATCGGTCAGAGTGGTGGGGGAAATTATAGGGAGAGGAGAAGGTCTTCTGAAAGGTCTGAAAGGCTCCGCAAAGCTTCGGGGGACAATAGCTGAAGGCAGCTGTTCTTTAACCCTGAGGCAGAGGGTGATGACTATGTGCAAGAGAGTGGAGGGGAAGTTATCTTCATCAGGCTTGTTTGTTTGAAGCTGTCCAGGAGCTGACCTTTGAACATCTGCACATGGACATTCCCTGAAAGGGGAACAATAAATGTTAATTACCGTCAGATTGTGTTTGCTCCAGGCTTTCAGCATTGTGCCTGCACTGAACAAAAGTAAACAGCTCCAGCTTCGGGAAGTTGCCCTTTGGCCACTAGAGCAGGGCAGTCCCCTAGCTGCTCTTACACAGCATACCTGTGTCTGCGTACTCATTTCATCTGTCCCGCAGACCCGGCAAACATTCCTTTTTAGGCCCAGACCTAGAAATACTGAATCAAAGGCTCTGGAATGTCTAAGCAACCCGAAGCTGATTCAGATGTATGGTACAGGGAGACTTGAGTAATAAATGACTGAGGAATCCAAGAGTTTTTAAAAAATAAATAGATTTAATTTTCCTTACTCCATTTTTTTTTCAGTGAAAGTAGGTGGTTGACTTGCATGCAATAAGGAAGCCAACTGATATCTCTGATGTTACTTGAGTTGGTTTCTCACCTCTTTTACTGCAGGAAAATTAAAACTGGGATAACTAGTAGAATGTTGTCTTCAGAAATTTGCCAGAAGAGGGCTCGTTAACATTTGTGGAAACCATTAACTCAAGCCTTTATTAAAAATGCTGCAGCATAAGAATAACTTAAGATGACAGTTCTTGGGAGCAGAAAGCCCAAGGCATTTATATGTTAGACTGAAGAAGGTCAGTCAAAGTTTACTGCTAATTGTTTTAATTACATAAGGTATAATATAACCTGGGTTATCCTCAGAGAAAACGATCTGGACTTGCTCTTAACACAAGCAAGACCTGGGCTATGGTCTTAACACAAGGGGGTTGGTCTAATTAGGTTTAGTAAGATGAGGAACAGTTCAAGGGTCAAGAATTTCAAAGGGTCATTGGAAACAGCGCCTACTGTGAAAGGTAGGTCCTGCAGCAGATCTTTCAGCGTCTCCTGTGAAACACAGTTTTAAGAATAAGTTCACTCACTACAGTAACATGAATTAATTTTCACCTATCTCTTTATTATCCATTCATAAATATAGAGTGTCACTAGCATATCCTGTATCTAGATCATCATAGTTAATCTTTGAAGTGCTTGTGATGAGTTTCTTATCTCATGTTTAACAAACATAAGCTGCTTGGCCACAAAGGCAAAGTTTTCAAAGTGAAGTCTCAGGCCAGAGCATTTTCTCTCAGCAGTTTAGCTAAACTGCTTCCAAATGTAATAACAAACTTAATTTTCAGCATATTTTGAATTGCTTTATTACAAAAGACAGAAATTAAGTAAAATAATTTTATATTATTAATTTAATTTTTTTATTTTTTAAATTTAAGATTTAATTTTTTTAGTTTTAATAGATTTCTAGGGAATAGATGGTGTTTAGTTATGTGAATAAGTACTTTAGTGGCAATTTATGAGATTTGGTGCACCCATCACCTGAGCAGCATACACTATACCCAATGTGTCATCTTTTATCCCTCGCTACCCCCCACCATTTCCCCCAGAATCTTCAAAGCCCAATGTATTATTCTTACACCTTTACGTCCTCATGTCTTAGCCCCCACATGTAAGTGAGAATATACAATGTTTAGTTTTCCATTCCTGAGTTAAATAATAGTCTCCAATTCAATCCAGGTTGCTGTGAGTGCCATTATTTCCTTCCTTTATTGTGGCTGAGTGGTATTGCATGGTATGTGTGTGTGTGTGTGTGTGTGTATACATATATATATATATCTCACATTTCTTTATGTACTTGTTGATTGATGGGAATTTGGACTTGTTCCATGTTTTTGCAATTGCAAATTGTGCTGCTATAAACATGAGTGTAAAGGTATCTTTTTTGTATAATGACTTCTTTTCCTCTGGGTAGATACCTAGTAGTGGGATTGCTGGACCTAACAGTAGATCTACTTCTAATTCTTTAAGTAATATCCACACTGTTTTCCACAGTAGTTTTACAAGTTGGCATTCTCACCAACAGTTTAAAAGTGTTCCATTTTCACTTCATCCACGTGAACATCTATTATGTTTTGATTTTTTAATTATGGCCATTCTTGCAGGAGTGAGGTGGTATTGCATTGTAGTTTTGATTTGTATATCCCTGATAATTACTGATGTTAAGTATTTTTCTATATGTTTTTTGGCCATTTGTATATCTTCATTTGAAAATTGTCTATTCACATCCTTAGCTCACTTTTTAATGGGATTGTTTGGAGCTTTTTTTTTTTTTTCTGATTTGTTTTAAGTTCTGTTTAGGTTGAGTATTAGTCCTTTGTCAGATGTATAGATTATGAAGATGTTCTTCCACTCTGTGAGTTGTCTGTTAACTCCACTGATTATTTATTTTGCTGTGCAGAAGCTTTTTAGTGTAATTAAGTCTTGCCTATTTTTATTTGTTTTTGTTGCATTTGCTTTTGGGGTCTTGGTCATGAGGTCTTTGCCTAAGCTAAGGTCTAGAGAAGTTTTTCCAGTGTTACCTTCTAGAACCTTTATGGTTTCAGGACTTAGATTTAAGTCTTTGATCCATCTTGAGTTGATATTTGTATAAAGTGGAAGATGAGGATTTAGTTTCATTTTTCTACATGTGGCTTGCCAACTATCCCGGTACCATTTTTTGAATAGGGTGTTCTTTCCCTACTTTATGTTTTTGTTTGTTTTGTAGAAGATCAGTTGGCTGTAAGTATTTGGCTTTATTTCAGGATTTCTGTTCCATCAGTCTACATGCCTATTTTTATACCAGGACCATGCTGTTTTCTTGACTATGGCCTTAGAGTATAGTTTGAAGTCAGGTAATATGATGTCTCCAGAATTGTTCTTTTTGAGTTATATGGTATTGCTTTGGCTCTTCAGGCTCTTTTTTGGTTCCTCATAAGTTTTAGGATTTATTTTTAGTTCTGTGAAGAATGATGGTGGTATTTTGATGGGAATTGCATTGAATTTGTAGATTGCTTTTGGCAGTATGGTCATTTTCACAATATTGATTCTACCCATCCATGAGCATAGAATGTGTTTCCATTTGTTTGTTTTGTCTATGATTATTTTCAGCAGTGTTTTGTAGCTTTCTTTGTAGAGGCCTTTCATGTCCTTTGTTAAGTGTATTTCTGTATTTTACTTTATTTGCAGCTATTGTGAAAGGAGTTGAGTTCTTGATTTGATTCTCAGCTTTGTCTCTGTGTATAGCAGAGCTACTGATTTGTGTACTTTTTTTTTTTTTTTTTTGCTGAATTCATTTACCATTTCTAGAAGTTTTTTTGGATGAATCTTTAAGTTTTTCTTAGTATACAATTATATTATCATCAAACAGAGACAGTTTAATTTCCTCTTTACCAATCTGGATACACTTTATTTCTTTCTCTTGTCTGATTGCTCTGCCTAGGACTTCCAGTACTATGTTGAATAAAAGTGGTGTAAGTGAGTGTCCTTGTCTTATTCCGGTTCTCAAGGAGAAGGCTTTCAACATTTCCCTCTTTCAGTATAATGTGGGCTGTGAGTTTATCATAGATGGCTCTTACTACCTTAAGGTATGTCCCTTCTATGCACATTTTGCTGAGGGTTTTAATCATTAAGGGATGCTGGATTTTGTCAAATGCTTTTTCTGTGCCTACTGAGATGATCATGTGTTTTTTGTTTTTAATTCTGTTTATGTGGCATACCACATTTATTGACTTAATTACTATGTTAAATCATCCCTGCATCCCTGGTATGAAACACACTTGATCATGGTGAATTACCTTTATGATATGCTGTTAGATTTAGTTAGTAGTTTTGAGGATTTTTGCTTCTATGTTCATCAAGGATATTGGTCTGTAGTTTTCTATTTTTGTTATATCTTTCCCTGGTTTGGGGCATTATGGTGATATTAGCTTCGTAGAATAATTTAGGGAGGATTTCTCTTTTCTCTATCTTTTAGAATAGTGTCAATAGATTGGTAACAGTTCTTCTTTGAATGTCTGATGGAATTCAGCTATGAATTTGTCTGGCCCTGAACTTTTTTTTTTGTTGACAATTTTTTAATATCATTTTAATCTTGCTGCTTGTTAATGGTCTGTTCAGAGAGTCTGTATCTTTCTGGTTTTATCCCTCTTCTAGGAATTTATCCATCTCCTCTAGTTTTCTAGTTTATGCAAATAAAAGTCTTCATAATAGCCTTGAAGAATCTTTTGTGTTTCTGTGGCATCAGTTGTAATATCTCCTGTTTTGTCTCTGAGTGAGCTTATTTCCATCTTCTCTCTTCTTGATTTTGTGGATTGCTTTTGGCAGTATGGTCATTACTCTCACTAACAGTCTGTCAGTTTTATTTATCTTTTCAGAGAACCAGCTCTTTGTTTTATTTATCTTTTGTATTTTTGTTTGTTTGTTTCATTCTCTTTTAGTTATTCTCTCATCTTGGTCATTTCTTTTCTTCTGCTGGGTTTGGGTTTGTATTGTTCTTGTTTTGCCAGTTCCATGAGGTGTGGATTAGACTTTAGATTGTCTATTTGTTCTCTTTCAGACTTTTACATGTAAGCATTTCATGCAATGGACTTTCTTCTTAGCATCACTTTTGCTGTATCCCACTGTTCAGGTTTCTCAGGCAGTGGGCAGGGCTATAATGCTCACAAGAGATTATGACCTTTGTCTCTGGCTACCAGGGCTGGTAGAGAAAGACCACCAGGTAATAGCAGGCATAAGTGTGTCTGAGCTCAGTCTTCCCTTGTGTGGGGCTTGCTGTGGTTGCTGTGGGAGATGAGGGTGTGTTTCCCAGTCCAGTGGAGTTATATTTTCAGGGGGAGTATGGCTACCCCTGCTGAGTCATACAGGTTGCCAGGGAACTGGGGGGAAAGCCAGCAGTCACAGGTCTCACCCTGCTCCCATGCAGCCTGCAGTCCTAAAGGCTGCTCTCCTGCTCAGACAGACAGAGCAGCATGTGAAGCACTATGCCCCCACAACAGCACTGAGTCCATTTCCAGGCAGCCAGTGAGCAGAGGTGAGAACTTGCCCCAAACCAGTAGCCTCCCCCTTGAGAAAGCAAGCCGACTGACAGTTTTTCAGCATTCAGGGAGTCTGCAGCGATTATCGTGTTCCCTCAAATGCTCTGGATTATCTTTCTTTTCTTGATGTGTTCATGCAGTAGTTCTTGGAGCAAAAGTTCACAATGTGATTCTCCACAACACTACTCTGTGTGTCTGAGCAAGAGATGCAAGTTAGTCCTGGCTCTGTTCACCATCTTAATCCTAATTTAATTATTCTTTATGTGTGTGTACTTCTACATATTATCCTTAGTAATTTAAAAAAAAAATCAATAATACCAGTCTAAAAGACTGCAATCTATTAAAAATATCTGATTATTATGTGAAGGGAAAAATACTTTGGTTTTCTATATCTGTAAGTTTGTTAATAACCAGTATGATCCCAGCCTTTTCTAATCATATAGGATGCATAACATTGATGATAAGCTATTCTTTAATTTTATTTTCCCAAAATACATATATGTGCATATGACTAAATTTTTTAGGAAATTTATTAAAATGTGATGTTATATTGTATTACAGATGAGCAGTAATTAGAATCCAATGCTATTAAATTGTTAGGTTTAGAGGCAATTTAAGTAGCAAGTGTTTTTCACAAGATTGACTCAAAGAATGTAACTTGTTAAGTGCAAACAGCAAGGTTCATAATAATGATAATAATGCCTTAGATAGGATATACTTGATACTCTATTGCTTCTCTGCCGGATCAGTTTAGATTAATGTAATCTCTGGCCTATTGGTAATTTGACAGTATGTTGATTGAGCAGCTATGAGTATGACGTTTTTCATCATATTTTCCCTGGGGTGGCTAGAAAGCAGTAAAGCTCTCTTGATTCTCCCAGCCTTTCATTAGACCAATACTAAGGTAGCAAGATGCAAACCAACCTCTCTTGGAGAGCTGAAATGAAACTATTTCTTTCAGTCCCTCTCTTAAGCTCATGATGGATAGTATGATTAGTATTTTGGGCATAGGAAGCACCCGAGTTTAAATCAAAGTGTTGTGGCCAAACATGACAGCAAAAGGTTTTTTTTTTTTTGCTTGCAGAACTTTGTTAAACCTGTCTTAGGGAGTATTTTCAGGTTTCTTGACTACTTAAAGTCTTTCATTGCTGCTCAAAATTTCTCCTAGTAATTAATGCTATAAAAGAGAATGAAATTGTTTTCTTTAAATTTGCCATTATCTTCTTATTTTTAAAAATCTATTTATTCTTATATGTGATAGATACTTCAATTACTTCTTTTTGATTCCTCCTCCTGTTTCCTTACCAAAGGTACAAATGTCATACCCATCACAAAGAATCTGCTCTGTTACACTACTCGAAATCTTGGAATCACACTCAGTCTCTTTATTGGGGACTTCAAAATACTCTATCTTTTGGCACTGTCACTTGTTTTCAGGAAGAGTGCTTTGAAAAACATTTATTCCTCTGTTGTTTAACTGCATTGCAGTTGCTTTCCTCAACCATACTTGAGGTATGCTCCATAAAATTATTTCTGATTACTCTTCCTATCTTCTTCCTGCTCTGTTTAATAATATTATAACAACATCTAGCTCTTCCTACCTTATAGGTAATGGGCTATCCTTGTATGCACAGCATAATAAAATATACAAAGTGTATATATGTATGCATATTTTTGCTTGTGGAACTCTCCACTTTCTATTGACTCACATAGCTGAACCTCTTCTGATATTAAGAAATTCAGTAATTTAAACAATGGAATGAAACTTTAGTTGTTACCATCTCAACCACTACTTAGACTAAACAAAAAGCCACAACGAACTAGAAAGAAAACTTTGTCAAAAAAAAAACAAAAACAAAAAGAAAACTCAGTTTGTATAAACAAATAAACAGATAATTCAAAATTTCTAGTGAATTTTTAAAATACTATTTGTCTTGATATGCACAATCAGTTTGTGGTATAGGTGGAATATTATTAACTTACAAAGTTCATCTAACTAATATAAAAATGGTTGAGAACTAAATCCAAGCTTTCTGTAATCTGATTGGGGTACCATTCTGTTAGGCATCTTCCTTGGAAATAATACTAAAATATATGTTTTCAAAAGTTCACCATGAATCTAATTACTGAGCACAAATATGGACCTATACTAATATTAAGACTTCAATAGAATTTATCTCCAAAGGGCTTTTTCAAATCTCCAACTACTCCTATTTTATTAATATTGTCAGGATGATAACAGAAATGGAATACATAATCCCATTCCTTACTTTAAATTTGTAAATTGATACACTTTAAAACACTGATACACTTTGAAACTCAGCCTCCTCAGACCTCAGTTTTCCCATTTTTGTAATATGTCCATGATTCTCAAGAAATGAAATCTTTAATACTCCACTTAGCTGGAGGGACAAGGTATTATGAGTGGGCTGATGGCAAAAGAAAGTATGAATTAGAAGATTCTGATTTTACACGATATGCTTAAGGTCAGAAAATCACAGAAAACTTGGTAAAACTGAAGTTACTCTTACCTTGTTTGTATAAAATATTAGAGACAGCCTGAGAGACTCACAAATTTGTGCTTCTCCTTTGTAAATTAGCTGTCATTTTTTTTCACTATGGGAGTTAAAATTACACTGCTGAATAATTAAAATTAGCATACACTTACATGACATTTCAAAACAATATACAAAATGAATTGAGAAACAAGCCATGAGTAAAAAAGATTATGTTTTCTAATCATTTTATCTGATGCTTTTTTGGGTCATATATTGCTCTTTTTACAAAAGGACATTACATTAAGAATGTAAATCACTGTAGATATGAAAATATGGAGAAAACTACTTTTAAATAAATTATTTAATTTCTTCAAATATTTATTCTTAATTTTTATATACTATAGATGGTAAGAAGACTCATCTTTAAAAATTTCTAATCCTAAAAAAATTTATTTTTATAATAAATGTTTTTAAATGTATATGTGTTTTCTTTAACCGGTCTTGAACCATTATAAAAATATATCATTGTCATATTTATATTAATTGTGATTAAATTATAATTTCTGTAACAAATTAGATTCAACATTTTAAAATCTTCTACATGTAATATAATTTACATACTTCTTATAAGCAAACACATTACCTAGAGCACCTGTGATAATTTTAATGATATATATCTGAGAATGAATTTCACACTAAAGATTTTATCATTTTCTAAAATAATTTCCAGGCTAAAAAACCATATGGCACTTCCTGGAATGCCTGTTAAAACACATTACATGTAACAGACATACGATAGCAAATTCTATTATATTTGGTCTTACCTTACAAGGAACAGAATAAGAAAAGAAGATGAACACAAACTCAAAAACCACTTTGATATTGAAGAGTGACAGCATATGCCACCCCAAAATACACCCCTTTGTCATAAGGATTATTTTGAGTCAAACTCAGTTTTAAAAGTTAACAACCAGCAGGTGCAAGAAGAATGTTCTGACACCTTCATCTTACCATGCACAGTTTTTTTTTTCTTTATGAAAGTAGAATCTAAAACCCCCATATGGAAGATGTTCCTTGCATGCCAGAAGGAATTTAACATTCTAATCATCGGGAATGGGTAGTTAAAATTGAGAACATTTTATACAAACAGACCTTGTTAAAATCATTTTTATCTTCTCTTATCCTTCCCCCCATAATTCAGTTACTTTTCCACAATCGTCTCTCTTTGTTCAACATACTATAAAAGCATTTATATTTTGCCATTTTTTTTAGGTCTTCACTGTTTTTAATGAGTGCTCTCATGTCATGCAAAACTTATGCTTAATAAATTTGTATGCTTTTCTCCTGTTAATCTGTCTTATGTCGGTTTAATTCTCTGGTCCACCCAAGAAAATTCCAAAAGATAGAGGTAAAATTTTGCCTAGAGTATCCACATGAGTGTCAATTAATACTGAAAACAATGAAAATGTTCTACTAAATAATTAGCTTCAAACAGAAGAATCAAAATATAATAATAGAAGGTGTCAGTAAGTTTTACTTCAATATATGACTTTATTTTCATACTATTAGCATTACTAATAGAATTGAATATTGCAATGGTACTTTAACTCAAAAAATATATACGTATGTATATATATATGTATTATATATATATGTATATGTGTGTGTGTGTGTGTGTGTGTATCTATATATATCCTGACACTTAATTTAGTGTCAAGATTTTACAAGAAACAAAAATTATAGCAAAATTTAGGACTGATTTAGAGCAGAAAGCACATTTGACAAGGTAACAATTTATCTGAAGTTTTGAAAGTTGATTAATATGAAATACCTTCAGAACAGAGACTGTATTCTGAAAAATATGACTAATTACTTTCTTTTCTCTGTCACTTGAATCCATTAAATTACAATTATAATGCAAAACAAAAAGGTGGAAAATAAAGATAGTTTAAAATAGTAACTTCAGGAAACGTATAGCTAACAGTAGTGTGCTATAAATTTTATAGATTAGAAAATAAAGCCCTAAATCTAAATTGATGCATTTATTAAGACTGAATAACAATTGTCAGAAACAAATCCGAAATCCTGTTCTTGACATCAGTGTTTTTTAACTGTATGTGGTTACTTTCTACACAAGTTATTTAGTAGAAATATTTCTATAATGTAATAACATATAATAATTTCTATATTATAATAAAGATTCCTTTACCCCAATGAAAATAGGTCTTACAGCAGTGTCTATAAATCCTGAGAATAGATTACCTACGTAAACCTTGTTTGGAGGTGGAAATATCATGTCTTTGAGTTTCTGGGTCCCACCAATAGTGGTTCAATTCAGAAAATCGAGCAGTTAGCACTAATCTTAATCCTTAACGTGTTGCTCAGGTGCTACCTCTTAGAAGTGATGGGAACCATTATTCTGGAAGACAACTCAGTAGAGTTCAAAACTAACCATAATAAGGGATTTTTTAAAATATAAAATTTGGCTCAGGTTTTTATAAAATCCTGATTTAAGTGCAAATAAATTATTGAAATTCCAGAACATGTTACTCTAGTATGGGAGAGTTAGGGAATTCAGTAAGGGAAGGGAAAGAAGATAAAATAGAGGATGCAATGGCCCTCGTGGTCAACTGGAGCAAAGACATTGGATGACTGATCAACTAACTCCCTGTCCATCCTTGATTAAAGGCTGCTCCCAGGCCATTAACTAACACCCTGTCTCTCCTTGCCCTCTGTAACACAAACACACATCTCTGGCTTACCCTATACAGAAAGGGTTTTCATTGTCACATAGAAAAGGATCATAGGTGTCTGAAGTAAAAATTTTTGTCATGTGCAAGGGTGTGCTGAAGTTACAAGAGTGGGCATTGACAGTGTTTGTGACATAGAACCCACAGAATTGATGAGTCACTTAAAAGAATCATTGTGATTTACATGTGTGTGTGTGTGTGTTTGCAATGACATGCAATGATAAATAATCTATAATATGGTATGTCTTTGATATTGTGCTGAGAAATTTAGCAAAATACAAATACAGAACACTCAGTTAAATTTAAATTTAAAATAAACAATACATTTTTAGTATAAATATGGCCCAAATATGGAACGGGGAGTTTTAAAGAATGTCATCTATTGTTTATCTTACATTTTAATTTACTTGTACATCCTCTATTTTATCTGCTGACACTACTTTTTAATAACTTCAGTAAGAAACTGACTTTGCAGGATTATAAGAGCTTATTATTACCTCCAGAAAATTCTGAAAGTTCTCTGGCCCATAATCCATTTTTGTCAAATAGTTTAAGTGAAGATTATGCCAAAATTTCTCATACATTTTAAAGATTAAAAGGAAGCATTTTTTTCAGTAATGCCTACATGTATAATAACTATAAATTCAGAAATGTACTTATAAAGCTTAAAATTTCAGAAATATGTGAATCACAGTTAATTCTTTGTTTTCTGACATTGTTCAGATAGATTTTTGCCAACCTGTAGGTAGCTGATTCATTTCTTCTGTTTTTTTTTTTTTTTTTTTTTGCATTCAGAGTAAAGAATAGCCTCTGAAGGTAAATTTCAAATTCTCAAATTTTCAAATTTACATCTACCTACTATGAAAATGCATGCCCATTCAGCTAACAGAAATAAACATTTTTAAGTCAATACACAAAAGTGTGACATAATTCTATAAATAACTCATTTCATGTAAGGTTTCAAGAATGTATGAATTTGTTTCACAGAACAAATTTTATCAGCATCTTACAGGTAAAGTAGAACAGAAGTCTGGTATGGAACACAGGAGATAAGAATCTGCCATTAAAGTGATAGAAGCCAATGCTTGCACCAAAGTTGCTACGTGCGATAGTACAGAAAAATCAAGGGGAGAGATTAAACCCTTTATCATGGTGGACAACCTTTCTTGGACCACTATTTCTGCCTTGTGTGTTTACTGTATTTTTTCAGCAAAGTTTCCTCTCTATATAAGAACACCTTAAAATCTATTAGTTTCCACAGAACACCCGGCTCCATCCTCCCTCACCCACTTATCTAAGTAGATAAACTCAATTTCTTACTGACATGGAAAATAGAACTTCAGATGGAATTTTTTGTTTGTTTTTAGACGGAGTCTCGCTCTGTGACCCAGACTGGAATGCAATGATCTGATCTCTGCTCCCTGCAACCTCTGCCTCGCGGGTTCAAGTGATTCTCCTGCCTCAGCCTCCCAAGTAGCTCAGATTACAGGCTTGTGCCACGATTCCTAGCTAATTTTTTGTATCTTTAGTAGAGACAGGGTTTCACAATGTTGGCCAGGCTGGCGTCGAACTCCTGACCTCATGATCCGCCTACCTCGGCCTCCCAAACCGCTGGGATTACAAGCATGAGCCGCAGCACCCAGCCTTCAGATGGAGTTTAACTCAAGCTTCCTTCCACCAGATCTATAAGCCAACTTGTTTTAAGGTGTGTTCTTCTTCCCCAGTACCTCCACTTGCATTCTAAACTTAGGCATGCTCTTCCCTATAAAGAACTTACCCAAGAATTATCCTCTCCTCTGTCTTCCCCATAGAGACATTGAAGAGATCTGTGTATTGAAGAGCTATGTATTGAAAAGAACTGTGTATTGGATTAAACATGTGCATATTGACAAACTAAGGTTACTACATCTTTATAATATATTTTAAAATAAATACTTATCCTTTGAGTCCTTACTTCCATCCAAGAACCACTTTATCTTCTTGCCATGGTTTATGTTTTCTTGAATTGTCGTATTCATATTAATGTTCTAATTTACCTCACATTTTGATTACCTTTTTTTTTTGAAACAAAGTCTTGCTCTGTTGCCCAGTTTGGATTAAGTGCAGTGGCACCATCTCCGCTCACTGCAACCTGCACCTCCCTAGTTCAAGCAATTTCCTGCCTCTGCATCTCAAGTAGCTGGGATTACAGGTGCACACCACCATGCTTTGCTATTTTTTTTTTTTTTTTTGATTTTTAGTAGAGACAGGGTTTCACCATGTTGGCCAGGCTCGTCTTGAACTTCTGACCTCAGACAATCCGCCTGCCATGGCATCCCAAAGTGTTGGGATTACAGGCGTGAGCCACCACAACCAGCCTTTGATTCCCTTTTCACCAGACTTTCTTACTCACTATGCCACAGGTTCTATTTGCTTTCATTTTACTTTCACCGATTCACTGATGACCTTTAACTGATTAAATTCAATTAAAACCTGTCAGTCTTTATTTACCAGTAATTATTCTGTTGATGACAACTTGTTACATTTGTTTGGTTGTTAGTTAATTGTAGCTGTCAATCCTTGATTTCCATGATCATACAAAACTGAATCTTATTTTATTTTCCGAATCCTTGTTTTGAGCCCCATATGTCATGGTTTCATGCTTTTACACATCATTAGATGTTGCAATTACAAAGACGATATTATAGATTCTAATTCTACATTTCCTTCCTAGATAATTGCATTTTGTACCAATTCAGACCAATTTTAACTTACTTAGAGTAGCCAAAATTCAACCAATTTAAACCAATATAAAAAACAAAAAAATTGTATTTTGTATCAATTATATGGTTTTAATTGGTATAAAATACAATTTTTTTTTTGTATTTTATACCAATTTGAACCAATATTAACTTAGAGTAGCCAAAGCTATATCTCCATCAAATATTGTCTTCTGAGCTCCAAGCTTCCATATCTGCAGGTACACTTTACAACATTCTTTTGATATCTTGCAGGCAGTTCAATCTCAACATATTCATGCATGCATCCATCCACTCCTTAAAAAGTATTTATTGAGTGCCTAGTATGTGTATAGGAAACAATAGCCAGTAAATAAATCAGAAAGAAAACAATATAAAATAAAATTTTGCCTTCTATGTAGTTCAGGTACTATTTCAAAGGATAAAATAGACTAGCTGTAATGTCCTTATTAATAATTTATCATTGGCTCAATATTAACAGAGGAAAGGATTAAAAGGTTTAAGAAAGCTTGTAATTTTTGATAGAGTAGCCAAGAAAGGTACTCCTGTGTAAAAAGTATGAAGAAAATGAAACAAATAGCCTTAGGGTCACCTTGGGAAGCAACTGTTCAGTCAAAAGATACAAGTACAAAGGCTCAGAAGCACACAAGTGATTATGAGGGATATTACTAGAAGGCTAAGGAGATAGAAGAAAATGATAACATCAAGGAAGTAGTGGGAACCCTGATTAGAAAGACCTTATGTATCATTTTAGGTGGTTTGATTTTTACTGTGAATAAGATTGAAAGTTATTGAGCAGAGGAATTACAATGACTGCCTTTCATTTTAACAAGATATATTTCTAGTTGCCCTTTGTGATTGAAGGCATCTACAGAGGGAGGTAGAACAGTTAGAATGCCACTGCAATAAATTAAGCAAGAGATGAAGTGCTCTAAACAATTTGTGAGTAGTGGAGATGCTGATATGTTTTAGGATGCTAATATTGATGAAGGTTGAATGGTGGTCCTGCCTTATGGTATGAGAAAAACTAGAGTCAAGGATAATTGCAAGATGATTTATGTAATTATGTATAACTGAACAATTAGAAAACTTTATTTGATTCTTACTTACCTAAGTAAAACTGGAACCTGACATGAAATATTCACTAAAACCTCATCCTTGTCTACTATTTCTCTTCATATATGACACTTATCCAATGCTTAATAGAGAAAATTAAAAATCATGGATGTATCTCTCCTTCTGAGAGGAATATATATATATATATATACACATACACACACACACATTACACAAGCACACATATATATCTAATAAGCAAACTTTTATATGTGTGTATATAGCATATTTTTAAAATTCAAAATATAAAGACCACATACTGACACCCTTAAACCACTCCCTGATTATCCTCTGTAGTTCGGTCTATTGCAAAAGTAGTTAATCAGATTCTCCACACTAATTTTTGTCTCCTTGAAATTCATTTTTTAAACTAGAGAAAAAATTGATTTAAAAGGTTAAAAAACTTAAGACATTTAGCTTAAAATCATTTGATTGTCTTTTCCATTTCCCTTAAATTTCAAAGCCTTAAACTTATCAAAATCCTCATAGTCTCTTTGTCATCTGCCTCTCCAGATTTGCAGGGAACCAAACTATCCTTTAATCCATATAGCATAACTGCTATGGTCTTCTCAATGGACTCTCAATGTTCCTCAGTGTACTTCACTCTCTTTTTCATGATATGATCTTTAGATATGCAATTTTCTCATATACTTAATAGACTTGTTAATTTCTACACCTACAATGTAGGATTCATTTGTTAAGTTAATGAAGGCATAGATTTTATGTTGATATTAATTTGTTTCTTCTATCAATCAAATATAAATACTTTCATTTGGTTATAATGTGTTGGAATGTGTATACATATCTATAAATTTAATGTAAATATATATTGCTGATGATGCATTTATATATTTAATGTTTAATTTTCTAAATTTATATGAATTTTGTTTTGTTTCCTTTCTTTTCTTTCTTTTTTTTTTTTTGAGACAGAGCCTTGCTCTGTTACCCAGGCTGGAGTGGAGTGGCACAATCTTGGCTCACTGCAACCTCTACCTCCTGGGTTCAAACGATTCTCCTGTCTCAGCCTCCTGAGCAGCTGGGACTACAGGCGTGTGCCACCACACCCAGCTATTTTTTTTTTTTTGTATTTTTAGTAGAGACAGGTTTCACCATATTGGCCAGGCTGGTCTCGAACTGCTGACCTTGTGATCTGCCCACCTCGGCCTCGCAAAGCACTGGGATTACAGGCTTGAGCCACTGTGCTCAGCCTATATGGGTTTTGATTACAATGTGGAGGCATTTCTCAAGTTGAACATAGCAAAGCTTTAGAAGACTAAGTTTTTATTATGTTTTCCATTGCAGATAAATTAAGGAAACACTGGATGAAATAGGTTTTAAAGACATATACCTTCAAGACAAAAGGCATCGTTGTTATAATGTCATAAAATTCATTGTGAATCTCCAAGAAGTAAAAAAAATATAAAAAATTTTTCAATTTTTTTCAATTTCATAGTCACTTATATGACTATGAATTTTCTAATACTAAGATCATGCTAGACATCAACTCATAGTGAATCGAGAATGGCTAATATGTGAACATCAAAACCAACTTGTTAGTTAATTCACATTGATTGATAAAGCAAATTAATCACCAGAATATGTCCAGTCAAAATGTTCATTCAATGACCGATAAACTCATGTTGATATGGTCTGAATGTAAAAAAGAAATAATTGGAACAAAGAGATACAGTGGCTAGGAAATAAGGCTACAGCAACAATGAAGTCTCATTTTCATTTTCAATACTAATGGCTCTAAAGTAGCTCCCCCCTCATCCATAGGAGATAAATTCTAATATCCACAGTGAATGCCTGAAATGATGGACAGTACTGAACCCTATATATACTAAGATTTTTCCTATACATACATACCTATGATAATGTTTAACTTATAAACCAAGCACAGTAAGAGATTAACAATAATAACTAATAACAGAATAATTATAACAATATGTCAGCATCTCTACTCGTGTGCTTTTGGGCCCTTATTGAGTAAACTGAAAGTTGCTTGAACACAAGCACTGTGTTACCACAACAGTCAATCTCATAAGTAGGACAGCTACTAAGTGACTAACTGGTGAGTAGTTAGATAATGTGGATACACTGGACCAAGGGATGCTTCACGTCCTGGGTATGACAGAACAGGATTGCACAAGATTCCATCCCACTACTCAGAATGGCATACAATTTAAAACTCATGAATTATTAATTTCTGGAAATTTCAACGGAATATTTTCAGAGAGCCTTGGCTATAGGTAACTGTGAAACCATGGAAAGTTAAATTGCAGATAAGGGGGGATAATGCAAGATGAAATTTCTTAGTAATCCATGATTTTAATGCATGATAATTTTATCAGATTGTTAAGAAGTTACATTCCTTTGCAAAAATTTAAACCAGAAAAGACTGGAGGACTATTTCATGTTTTGTGGATATCAGTAAAGGGAAAGGTAATTTCAAAAGACATATATTCTTTGATTATAAGCTGAATTCGAAATAAGAAAATGGCCTGGGAATATCAATCCATTAAATTGTATATGTCGGCTTATTTTCTCACAGTGTATTTTAAAATACTTTTGCCATTCTACAGGACATTTTTTATACCAGGCAGTGGAGGAAACTTAAGTATGCATCTGGTTGTCGCATAATGTGTTCTATATACATATTTTATAAATCAGTAAAAATAAATACCCCAAGACTATAAAAAAGAAAAGCATTATAAATTTATCACACCATACTCAGCATCTTATAAGACATCCGAAAAATTCAACTGACATCTTGATAGGTGTTTTAAAATACTTTGTGCGTCACCTTTGAATTTTACTTTGAAGTGAATTGATCCTAAGGGAGCTAAGAGTTGGACTTGAATGTGAGCCAATAGACACACTATAAATATCCATAAGCAAGGTTGCCTTTGAATTTTTTTAAGAAATATAAATCACAGAAATCCAGAACTTCTGAAACATTTTCCTTGCTCCTAGTTTATCTTATTCCTGCCTTGTATTGTATACAGGGTTAACTTTCCTTTATATATTCTTATATGCATTTAACTCACACCTATAGCCTAATGATTTAGCCTTCTTTGATTATTGAGAGCAGGTCAATCAGAACAAGGGCATAGTATTTTGGGTTTCTAGGCCTTTCATGAGATTATTCTAGAAGTCAGCTTTTTTGTGTGTGGCCTGAAATGTCAATTAGGATCAGTCCTGAGTCTCCGGCTGACTGTTCTCTATTTCTGTCTGTGGGAGTTTTCCTTGGAGAATGTCCATTTTCAGAAGTTCGTGTCTCACTGCTTCATCTGAGCCTTGGTTTGCTTACCTTTGCAAAATGTGTAAGATGCATACAGTTTTTTAAAACTGAGTTTTCTTAAAAGGTTGTTATTTTGTAACATCTATTTTAAGGTTTTTAAAAAATGCTTAAAACAGGATTCCAAAATGTTGATTATTGCTTATTTCACTATTCCTTGACTCAACAATTTTATGATTATCCTTGGTCCCCAAAGCTGTTTTGATGACAAGTCCAAAACCCTACACCATAAATTTTGTGATGTATTGCTTCTGTGTCTTAAGTGCTCCAGATATTGGGCATGTAGGTTTATATTATTTGTTTTGCAAGAATGGGACTATGAGAATGAATGTTGACTTCAAATGCAAAAAAGTTTCATATATGGAAAACAAAGATAGTAGGAGACTCAAAGATACAACTTAAAGAGAAGAAGATTAAGCCTTAATATATGGAAAATTTTGAAACGTTCATATTCAACCATGACACAGGATGTGTCTCATGGTATTTAAGCAGATGACAGATAATTATCTGGCAGAGGTATTACAGAATGAACTCTGGCACTGAGAGAAAAGATATTCCAATTAATTTTTGAGGACATTGTCACTCTAATATTTAGTAATTATTTCAATATTTTACTGTAGAAAATCCTATTCCTGGACATCCATTATCCTAAAACACAAAAACAAAAACTTGTCACAAAAAAAAAAAAAAAGTAAAACCTCATATTAAATATAAAACTGTTTTTAAGTTTTTTCTTCCAACAAAAAAAGTAAAAGCAACAACTAAGATTGAAAAAGAGGGATGGAAATCAGACTTGCAAGCTGAAATCTACATTTGAGCTGCTCTAGAGGATTTTGTTTATTTCAGTACACTATGAGGCAGCATATTTAAAGCTCACACTAGAGAATGAGAGAAGGCATAGACCTTAACAAAGTTAGTATTTTGAACAGGAAACAGTATCACAGGCAGACACAGAACCAAAAGAACCAAAATGACAGTCTTAGTAAGAACAGGTTGCAGAAGCAAAGGAGACAGTAAGGGAAGAAATCTTTGTACACCTGAGCAATGTATAACAAAAAGGTACCCTGGGAAATTTATAATCACAGAAGTACCCTTTAATACATCTAATTTTTGCATTTTTAGTAACTGCTATCCCCAAACTTAGAAAAACGTGATTAACTGAAATTAGCCCTGGGTATCTGGCAACCTCAGAACCCGTAATAAAAAAATGTAATATTCTCTGAAGAATATACTGTCAACCCAAGTTTTACAGGTTCTACTAAGTTTAACTGAGAATAAGCCCACAAAATGAAATTATAAAACAAAGAAGAGATTTTTGTAATTCATCAAAATGGCATCATATTCCGGACATTCTCTGGGACATTACAATTAATTTAGGTATCAGTCACACAAGCGAAATTTAAAAGAGTGGAAATTATTCAACATGATAATTTATAAGTAGAAGAATATTAAAATTAGAAATATGTTATAATTAGAAAATAGTAAGAGTAATAAAAATGTAATGCCTGAGTAATGTTTGGATATGATCACTCGAAAAAGCTTTACATGTTTAAATTAGAAAATAATATTAAAAATTAGTGTAATTGTTGATACTGAAGAAGGTAGACAAATTAAGTGGATTTTAAACAAGGCAATGAACGAGCAAAAATTAGGAAAATATGAAACAAAAATATATTTTAAAAGGCAGTAGTCAAAGCCTAGTTCTTATAAAAGACTAATAATATACACAAATTTCTTTTATGGCAGGTAAATTGAATTATTTTTTCAAAATATTTGTGGGTTTTTTCATACTAAGCCCATTCCAACCTACTTATACAAAAATAAATAAATTTTTACTTTTTTTTTTTGAGACTGAGTCTTGCTCTGTCACTAGCCTGGAGTGTGGTGATCTTGGCTCACTGCTCTCTCTGCCTCATGGGTTCAAGCAATTCTCCTGCCTGAGCCTCCTGCGTATCTGGGACTACAGGTGCCTGCCACAATGCCCAGCTAATTTTTGTATTTTTAGTAGAGACTGGATTTCCCCCTTTTGGCCAGGACAATCTCAATCTCTTGACCTTGTGATCTGCCCACTTTCACCTCCCAAAGTGTTAGGATTAAAGGCATGTGCCACCACACCCAGCCTGAATTTTTACTATTATAAGATTGGTATTTGGTTTTTACCACTCTATTAACTATGTGATACAGAAATGAGCAATTGTATATGTGGATTTACTACAACAAACATGTATATAAGACATTTGTCTTAGGGATAGACCATAGAAGTTGGAAAGATGCTTACTTATATTATGAAGCAATAAAATATTTGACAAAATATTGCTTGCCATTATATGGAAAGAATATAATTAATTGCCTAATGAATTCAGAACACTGAATATTAGTAGCGTGTCTTGGTTACTGTTTCTTATTGTTGGTTCAAAAGATGAGCTGAGAAATATGAGACAATTTAAAAAAAGAATGGAAAGAAACCAAGAGACACCCGAAATGTCCACAATTATAACCATCGTGAGATGGCCAGGTGGGAAGGGATCCCTGGCAAAACTCCTACAGGCCTCTGCAGTGGGAGGAGTGAGCACTGGGGTGGAGCCACAGAAGCTCTTACAGGAGGAGTCTGGCCTCTCCTCTTCCTGGGTGAAATCTGGGGTTCAGTCTGCGAGGCCAGAAGCCCACTAGCAGGACCCCGGCCTTGCAGAGTGTCCCTGTTTCCCTTTTTCCTTTTCTCCCAGTAAAACCTGTCCTCCTCATCCTTCAAATTGTCTGTGAGCCTAATTTTTTATGGCTTTGTGACAAGGACTCCATGTTTGGCTGAACTAAGGAGAAACAGCCCTACAAGAATTTATCATTTCCAACTGGAGAAAGATTAAATCTAGAAGACTGACATGCACATGTATTTGTGTCTGTTTGTGTTTATAAGGGCAAATGAAATGGAGTGAAATAATTTTTAACAAATAAACAATAGATTAAGCCCTTTCGTTACTTGGATTGGTAAGAGCAAGGGTTGTAAGTACAGAATGGTGTAGACTGAGTTTTAACTCTAATGTAATATTTCTTTAGATGTGTATAGGTAGTTATGTTGGTTTTAATATTAATTACATATTTCTGTATGCATAAAATATCTTAAGTACTTGACAGAGGAAACAATTTTAAAAAGCTTACTAGAACAGAGAATGATAAATGTGAGCAAGATAATTCATTGTTATTAAAATGGTAACAAACATATTCCTTAAAGGATCACAATGGGATTTTTTAAATTTCTTTGAAAATTCAGAAAGGTACTGAACAAACTTTCGTAAATTGGATTAAAGTAAATTACTGTGAAATCTTAGAAAATAAAAATAACTGAAGAAATACATTTCAAAAAGACTAAAATAATTTTTTTAAGAAAATCTAAGAGGAAAACAGTTTAAAATGGAATAAATTAATTGTGGTCTTTTGGAAATTCAGTGACTTAAAGTAAGGCAATATGTTAAAATGAAAATATTATTAGTTAAGAAAGTGGGACTTGCAGTAGCACCCTAATTATATTGTTTGTTCACTTCTTAATCTGGTATTATTAATTTGGCATATTTATACTTATGATCCCTATTATTATTATTTATACAACTAAATTTTATGGAAAACCTACTCCATGACAAATGCTATACTAAACACTGTGATTACAATTGTTAAGAAAGTCATTAATATTTAAAGAGAATATAACCTTCTTTCCCACCCACACACATGAACACAAGTTAATAAGTAATTGCTATATGAATGCTTGTTATGAAATGACTTATTAAGGTTCAGTGTCTTGTAGTAACCAGTAGAACTTGACTAATGAAAAATATTGTTTACAAAAGATATTTCTGAGAAAGTTGCTTTTGAATAAAAATCTTGAAAGGCAAAGTAGGAAGTCATTAGGTTTGTGTGGTGGTACGAAGAGGGCTTCTAGAGCAGATCTAGCTGGGGAAGAACTGAAAAACTTCATCATTATTTAAGAGTTTGGATCGTATTGTAGTTCTACTCTTAATTTTTTTGAGGAAGCTCCATATTGTTTTCCATGGCTGCACCATTCTAAGTTCCCACTAACCATGTGTAAGGGTTCCAATTTACATAAACAAAATATGGCATATACATACAATGGAATATTATTATGCCTTAGAAAAGGAGATCCTGCCGTTTGCGACAATGTGAATGAATCTACAGGCCATCAGGCTAAGTGAAATAATCCAGCTGCAGAAAGACAAATGCTGCATGATTCTACTTACATGAGGTATCTAAAATTGACAAACTCATAGAAGCAGACAGTAAAATGCTGGGTACCAGAGGACTGTAGGAAGCAGGGCATGGGGAATAGTTTTTTAATTGTTGTAAAGTTTCTGTTATGCAAGATGAATATGTTCTAGAGATCTGCTGTACAATTTTGTATCTACAGTTAACAACATGGTGTTGAAGACTAAAATATGTTAGGAGGATAGATCTCATATTATGTGTTCTTACCAACAATGATAACAACCACGACAATAAAATACCACCAAAGACAAAAACACAAGGAAACTTTTAGGGGTGATGGGTATAATCAGTACTTTGGTTGTGGTGATAGTATTATAAGTGTATGTATATGTACAAACTCATTAAAATGTACACATTAAATGGGTGCAATTTTTGTATACCTCAATAAAGCTAAAAAGAAAGAAAACTGTAGTTTTCATTGTCAAATTGGAAGGAGGACCACAGACCCAAAGCACAGTGGTGAATTGAATGCCCGGAGGGAGATTACAGAAGCAGAAGAGCTCAGGGAATCAGGGTCTCGTGATCTAGTTCAGAAATGTTGGCTTTATTCCTAGTAAAAGGAAAGCACTGGCTACACTACGGATGAAAGTGACATGTTTGATTTTCTGGCTTATAAGCCTCTGCTGTGCATGAAGATGAGAAATACAAGCTTATATAATAGGGTGGGGACAGTATGAATTTGAAAAGTGGATAATTTAAGCTATAATTTTGAGTTATAAATAACATACTCAATGATAGAATATCAGTGACAATGAAGAAAGTCCAGAATCAAAACATTAGAAAATGTTATGTCTCTAATAACAGTGTATAGTAGTGTCATTTACGAAGAAAGATGAAAGATGACTGGGAATATCAAGTTTGTAGGGAGGTAGTCTGTGATTTTGTTTATGTTTTGCTTTTGAAAAGCATTTAAATGTGAAATATTTTTATGACAGCAACATAGAGATTTTAAGTGATAAACTGAAAATTAGTCTCACTGGCAACTGAGTTATGAGATGGAAAACTGAAATTAAAACAGTTATCACAACTTGCAAACTGTCTTCTAACTCACAAGACAGATAAACTATTCCAGACAGGACATGTTGTGCATCACAAACTAAGCTCAAATATGTTGATGTCATTTTTCTTTTGTTAGACCCATCTCTTGCAAAATAAGACCTGGGACAAAATGATCTAAGTGTGACACTTAATGAACTCAAAAGATAACATTGCTAACTATTTCAGCACCTCTCCAGTTTACAAATTCTGACCATTCTCTGCTTGAAACATCCTGTGACAAATTCCAGCAAATCCCATCCTTATGAGCTGCCTTTTTTGAGAGGTCCCATGGTTTCATATGATGTTTGTTTTCTCTTGATAGAAAAAGTTAATGAACACAACAGTCTCATTAAAGATGTGTGTAAGTCTCTGGCCAGTGAGCTTTATCAAAGCATATAGTTTTGTTCAGAAGCCTGGAGCATAGAGCAGGGATTTCCTGGTGATGACTATAGCATTATCAGGCATATGGTCTTTAATGAATGAAGAAGAACATAAAGAATAAAGAATGTTGAGTCACCACAGATGAATGGGACATTAGTTTAATCAGGAGAAAGAAATCCAATGTTGCATACTGGTGGGAGGGTGGCAGATATGAAAAAAGGGAAAAAAACACTCAGAATATTTTGGCTGTGCATATGCATGAGAACCAAACTGAAGGTAGAGCTAGTGAATGCAGCTGAGGTGGTATAGACATAGTACATAGATGATATTTTCCAAGATACTTTGTTGAGAAATGGAAGAATAGCTTTATGGGGAAGAAAAGTCATGTGAAATTTTAACAATTTAAGTGTATTTGCATGCTAAAGGGGATGGTTCAAGATGCAGAAGACTAAAAGGTTTATAAAATGAGCTAAGTGTGTGTAAAAGGTAAAAGTATGCAATCCAGGACACAAAACTAGGGTTATATCTCTGTGAGAGGATGGACACTTCTTTAATTGTAAGAAAAGGAAAGGAGATCACAACTAAACTAGAGTGATTTAGGAGTAGAGCAATCAGACTGTAGAAGTTTACCTATAGAATAATCAGACCTTCCTTCCTTCCTTCCTTCCTTCCT
>CAUYQU010032249.1:0-42226 GCA_963574635.1 Cheracebus regulus
TTGCTGATGAGGAGCTGCGATCCCCTGTAGGAGGAGAGGCATTCTGATTTCGGGTGTTCTCAGCCTTTTTGCACTGGTTTCTTCCCATTTTTGTGGATTTATCCACCTATCGTCTTTGTAATTGCCGACTTTCAGATTGGGTCTCTGAGTGGACATTGGGCTTGGTGGTCATGAAGTTTTTTCTGTTTCTTAGTTTTCCTTCGGGGGGTGCCCCTTCCCCACAGAGCTGGGCCTTCCCGGGTTCAGCTGTGCTTGCTCTCGGTACTCAGCGCTTCCAATTGCTGCGCCGGCCAAAAGAGTCACGCTGGCGACCCGTGTGGCTCCTTCGCCGGGAATCTCCCAGTCCGTGGGCATCAAAAATTTGTGTGCAATTGCGGCATCCACTCGCTCTCTGCTCTTTCACTGGGATCTACAATTCTGAGCTGCTGCTATGCAGCCATCTTGGATCTCTCTCCACCCGGTGATGAAGTTTTTTTGTTTCTTAGTTTTCCTTTGGCGGATGCCCGTTCCCCACAGAGCCGTACCTTCCCGGGTTCGCTGTGCTTGCTGTGAAACTCTCAGTCCTCAGCACTTCCAATTGCTGTTTTCCTTGTGGGGATGGGACCAGCCGAGCCCGTCTGTCCTGTCCCATATACTCCGCACTGGGAATTGCCGCGCTGGGGCACTGGCAAAACCGCCGCGCCGGCCAAAAGAGTCGCGCTGGCAACCCGTGTGGCTCCTCTGCCGGGAATCTCCCAGTCTGTGGGCAACAAAAATTCGTCGGAAAGTGCGGCGTCCACTCGTTCCTTGCGCTTGCACTGGGAGCTACATTCCTGAGCTGTTGCTGATTGGCCATCTTGGATCTCTCCCTTGAGAATGTGCATTTCTAACAAACTTCCAAGTGATGGTGACGCTGCCATCTGCAGACCACACTTTTAAGCAGCACTTCTCTAAACTATTCCATTTTCCCCACTGCTTGTTAGTATTTCCACTCCTAAAGCTACAGATTTTCCAAATGAATGAAGGTGTAAGGTGTGTTTTCGAAATAACTCTAGGGTCAGCAAGATGTGTAATATGGGACTTGGACTCAGGGAGTGGGGCAGCAAAGGGAAGGATGATATACGTATATGGGTTACCTAAGCCAAGCCTGCAGGTGTTCAAGCAAGAATTATGGAAAGCCTGGGTTGTTGAGATTTTTCCTACGTTTATCTGCCTCATCATCCTAGACAGCATTTAAGTTGCAAAATGTTTTTTAGCAGGCTAATGACAGGTTACTTGCACTACACTGTAGCCTGATGGAAGAAGCAACAATTCTTTTTCAAGGAGAGGGCTCCATCAGAGCCAGATGTGAAGAAGAAAGACAAAGAACCATTTTATTTTCTACTGCAGGTCACTGAACCAGTGTGTGTGTGTGTGTGTGTGTGTGTGTGTGTGTGTGTGTGTGTGTGTGTGTGTGTGTGTGTGTGTGTCTGTGTGTGTGTGTGTGTGTGTATGTGTGTGTGTCGTATGAAGAAAAAAATAAGACTGTTATCTCTGGGGCAGGAGACTAATTGGAGGTCATGAAAGTAAAAAATACATGAATGACTTTTTATAAGGGAAATTGACTTTTTCTTACAATGAATCTAAAAAAATTCAAGTTTAACTTAGAAGAATTTCTAGAATGAAAACCAGTTATCAGAAAAATCCTAGTTAAGACTTTCTTTAAAAAAATACCCATTCTATTTATAAAAATAGTATACATATTTACTACAAAAGACTGATCAGAGAAGACTAAGATCACAGAAAAGGATTCACATAAGCAAAAAAAATTAAAATTTATATTCTGTTTTATAACACGGCCAAGTCACAGTGATACCTGGCAAATAAACAACAATAACAACAACACAACCTTACTATACTTCTAGTATGCTACTTACTCATCTGGACAAGCATCAATTGCAAGCAACTGGCTCCTAATTCACAGAATTAATGTGAGACTTCTAGACTTCGCTCTTACTAAGACTGGCAAGAGGTTATGAATACAGGAAAATATTACCTTTCTTCTAAGGGTCTCAGAATTTTTTAACATATTATTGTATTTATTGAACTCACAGGGAATACAGGCAGGCTCAACTCTTAAGAGTATACAATTTTGGCTGGGTGTGGTGGCTCACACACTTGTAATTCCAGCACTTTGGGAGGCAGAGGCAGGTAGATTGCTTGAGCTCAGGAGTTCAAGACAAGCCTGGGCAACATGGCAAAACCCCATCTCTACTAAAAATACAAAAATTAGCCAGGCATGGTGGCATGTGCCTATAGTCCTAGCTACTCGGGGGCTGAGGCAGGAGGAATGCTTGAGCCTGGGAGGCAGAGATTGCAGTGAGCCAGGATCTGACCACTACACTCCAAACTGGGTGACGGAGCAAAACCCTGTCTCAAAAAAAGAAGAGTATACAATTTTGAGTTTCCCAATAAAACATATTAAGTACATAAATGGGTCACATTAAGGCTGATTTGTTAACACTGCTAAATTTAGGGATATTTTGCAAATGAATAAGAATTAGTCTTAAATAATACTGCTTTATGCATATTAGCACTTTGTGGATACTAAACTTTATTTTTTCTGTTTATATTCATCTCTTGCTTTCATATTGAAGTATATTTTGGAGTTTTGTTTTCAGAAAATGTCTGATGATTCTTCATTGTCCATTCAATTTTTTAAATAACACATAAAAAACTAAGCAAAATTGAAGAAAATAATTGTACAGTAGAGGAGTAAGATAGGCGAAGCACTTATTCTGCCATTACTAATACTTATTATCCAGTCAAAGTAATTTAGATTATTAGTATGACTGAAAAATAGAGCTTGGAGAAATAGACCCATCAATATATGTAAGCTTTATATATGAAAGCTTTGTTTATTAAAAGACAACATTTTTAAAAAAGGAAGACAGGTCACAAGCATCTATAATAGATAACTGGTTAGAATCCTGAATAGTTATAGAATGCATAAAACTCAGAGAGCAAAAAAGAAAACACCAAAATATACTAGTAAGCAAGTTACAGAAAATAAAATTTAAAAGCCAATAAACAGTTTACAAAAAAATAAAGTCACAATGAGATATTATTTCACATCCATCAAATTGGAAAAAAAATAGTCTGACAATAGCAAGTATAAACAAGGATAAGGAGCAGGGAAGATTCATATGGACAATGGTGGGAGTATCTCATGAACACAATAAAGCATACATTTCACAATTTAGCAATTCTACTCTAAGTATATTCTAAGAAAATATTAACAGATTTTTATTTTTTAAATCTTTAGCAGGATTATTTGGATTAGAAAAAACAATATCCCTAATCAATAGATAAATGCAAATCAAAACCACAATGAGATACCATCTGATACCAGTCAGAATGGCTATTATTAAGAAGTCAATATTAACAGATGCTGGCAAGGTTGCAGAGAAAAGGGAACGCTTATACACTGCTGGTGGAAATGTAAATTAACTCATCCTTTGTGGAAAGCAGTGTGGTGATTCCTCAAAGAACTTAAAACAGAATTACCATTTGACCCAGCAATCTCATTATTGGATATATACATAAAGGAATATAAATTTTTCTGTCACAAAGACACATGCACATGTATGTTCACTGCAGTACTACCCACAAAAGCAAAGACATAGAATTAACCTAAATGCCCATCAACAGTAGACTGGATAAAGAAAATGCTGTACATACACACCATGGAATACTATGCAGCCATAAAAAAGAGTAAGATTATGTTATTTTCAGCAACATGGATGGAACTGGAGGCCATTATCCTAAATGCATTAACGCAGGAACATAAAACCAAATACCATATGTCCTCACTTACAAGTGGGGGCTAAACAATGAGAACACACAATACTAAGAGGAGAACAAGAGACACTGGGACCTACTGGACAGTGGAGAGAAGGAGGAGGCAAAAGACCAGAAAAAATAACTATTGGGCACTAAGCATAACATCTGGGTGATGAAACAATCCGTACACCAAACCCCATGGCACACAGCTTACCTATAAAACAAACCTGCATGTATATCCACAAATCTAAAATAAAAGTGAAAAAAAGAAAATGAAAGAGCGAAACTAAAAGTCACTTACAGAATAATGGATATACTGTGACATCCTCAAACTTTAGAGAATGCAGCTGTGGGAATGAATGAACTAGATTTACCCATAATCAACACATTTAGGGGGCATAAAAAATAGTTGTAGTCAAATGTATACTATATATTGTACGTATGTACTGCATAAAGTTTAAAAAATGCAAAAAAGGCCAGGTGCAGTGGCTCACACCTGTAATCCCAGCACTTTGGGAAGCCAAGATGGGAGGATCACTTGAGGTCAGGAGATTGAGACCAGCCTGGCCAACATGGTGAAACCCGCCTCTACTAAAAATACAAAATGTGGGGGGTCCCTGTAATCCCAGCTACTCAAGAGGCTCAGGTGGGAGAATTGCTCAAAACTGAGAGGTGGAGGCTGCAGTGGGCCAAGATGCAACCCTGCACTCCAGCCTGGGTGACAGGGGCTCCGTCTCAAATAAAAAAAATACGAAACTGTAACTCACTGTTTAGGATCCGACCATAGGTCTACAGTTACATGGAAATAAGAAAAGACAATTTCAGAATAGTGAAAGATAGATATAATTTTTTTTTTTTTCTGAGAAGGAGTTTCACTCTTGTTGCCCAGGCTGGAGCCGAAATGGCACGATTTCAGCTCACTGCAACCTCCGCCTCCCAGGTTCAAGCAATTATCTTGCCTCAGCCTCCCAAGTAGCTGGGATTACAGGCATGCACCACCATGCCCAGCTAATTTTGCATTTTTAGTAGAGATGAGGTTTCGCCATGTTGGCCAAACTGGTTCCAAAAGCCTGACCTTAGGTGATCCACCCAACCTCAGCCTCCCAAAGTGCTGAGATTACAGATGTGAGCCATCATGCCTGGCCAGAAGGTAAGTTTTTTAAGGTGATACATTAAAACATGTGCATTTGTCATATTACATTTTATCTTTTGTATGTTTTAAATATTTCATAATAAAATTGGAGAATCTTTTCCTGATTAATTGGTCACCACACTCCTATAACAGATAACTGACAGCAATTGATCATGACCATAAGTTGTATTAAAAACACATTTAGTCTGAAGTTTACCAAAAACCATATTTTTCAAAAATCGAACTAGGATAAGTGTGATAGCTCAAAAAGAACCATTTGAGTGTACTGAAAAATCTTTTGTTTTCTAAGTCAGTAGCTCCCAAAGTGGAGTGCACTGGGCCACAAGAAGAAAATATTGAAACTGCGTGTTTTTCCATAAAATCTTTTCAATTTCTATGTTTCATCTGTTGTATAAAATATGTAACAGATGCAAACCTAAATTAATTTATATAATATATTCCTGCACAGTGGTATGTTATGTCATTTATAAATAATTTTTTACTGATCACGGTGCAAGTTCTAAAAAGTTTAAAAACCAGTGTTCAAGATGACCATTAATTGACCTTATAAACCACCTATCCAAGTAACCTATATCCAGACTCTGAAAGTTAAAAAACAGAGATTTTAGAGGAGGACTGGATTTTTTTTAGAGATAATTTATTAGTCAAAAAAATATCTTGAACTAGATGACTAAAACTGCCTACGTCTGCCAACTTTCTATAGACTGAATTTCACATCAGGCTTCATGACAAAGGTTGATATAATTGCCAACCAGTGCAGTAACAGGTCTGGCCTTATTTGTGTTGGATGCTTTTCTTGAAAAAGATAATACATCACTTGAAAATCCATGTGGGACAGGACACAATCTAGGAAAGTGAATGCCACTCTGTAACACGAGTGCTAAATTAACATTCTCCAATTGCTTCTAGCTATTGATATTCATTTTGGAACAGGCAGAACATATTTAGAAAATGGCACATCACCAGAAAATGTGAGTGAGAGTGTGGGATTGTGCCTAATACAATGCAGCTAGAATTTTTCTAGAACCAATTTCAGGAGCCAGAAAAGAAAAGTATGTTTCACAAAACCTTAGATTAGAGTGTAATCCTCTAATAAAACAAGTTATACAAAATCAAGTAGTATTATCTTACAATAAATAACTATTCAAAGAAGCCGTATTTTAAAATAAACTCCTCTTGGCCTTTAAGCTAGGGATCTTGGTTACTGCCAACAGCATTCATAATAAACAGGATATAGTTTTGTCAAATGTTTAGCAAAGTATTATAAATACGCTTTTGGTGGAAATAAGTATTCAAATATCTTTTGGGGACAATGAAATGACTATTCACATGTACCATTTATCAATTTAACGATGAGCAGAAAATGTAAGAAAGTGCACATCAGCCAGCTACCATAATGGTTTATATTTTGGTAGAAGTAGAAATGGAGGTGGGCGGATACTATGAATATCATTAGTCATAAATTGAGAGACATTAATATATTTATTAGGATAGTGTGCATTTTACTCTAATCATATTGATGTTTTCACAACAGGCAAAAGAAAGCCTTCTCAAAGAATTCTTCGCAAACATTCATTTGGATACCAGCTCCAAAAATCTCACTAGAGGTCACAGGCCTTTAGTAGATACAGACATCTGTTTTGTGACTTGCTGTAAGGAAGCGACACAGGTCTATAAAAGGTGCAAAGCTTATATAGAAAGCTATCTGTCATTTCATATCTGATAATGGAAGCAATTCTCATTCTGTCTCCATTGCTGTCTTTTTTAAGGATTGATTACTACATGGTACAGTATGGAATGTTATAATGTCATCCCAGGATAGGTAAGTTTTTGATAAAAGCACTTGCTGAGATTTCTAATTTATTCCCCAAAGGGCATGAAACTAAACAAATTAATCATTCTAACATCTAGACTCTTAAGGCAGAGGCCCGTTTATTAGAATATGTTCAATACCAGAAGACATGCTATATATCATCACACTCCCACACCTGATCCTCAACTCTCTGGGCCCAGTGAGAAGTGTCGTCACAATTGGGGCTCCACAGCTTAGTGAATTTCTCTGATGCACGTACAGTTGCTTGATCCATGGTCCCATGGCTCTGCCTCCCAGGGACCATCAACAACCAAAGCCCTTTCTCAATGGTTTTCTTTGAGATGCCCAGAAGACACCCATCCATACATAACACTGCCCCCATCTACCTGGTTCCGTACCCTTGTTAGAGTTGAACAGTTCTCCCTTCAAGCCAGGGACAGAAATGAAGAACTTTCCCGAACAGAGAGTTCGCAAATCTAATCACTATTTATGCTAGAATTCCTTCAGTTACAAATAATGGTAGGTAAGGAGAAGGGAGAGTGGAGAATAAAGGAGATGGGGAGAGAGAGAGGGAGGGAACATGCAAAGGAAAGAGGGGAAATGGAAAGATGAGGAGGGAGGAAAAGAGTGAAGGGAGGGGAGGAGAGAGAGACAAAGGGAGGGAAAAAGGAGAGAGGCTCACATAGCGAAAAAAATCCAAGGAGTGGGTCTCCTGTCTTCAGTCAAAGCCAGATCCAGGGGATATTATCAGAACTTCATCTCTTTTTCTCGATTTCTAACCTCTGCTTTTCTCTGCTTGATCCCCTTTTTCTAGCAGGGTCTCACCTTAGTAGTGGCAAGATACCTGCCAGCAGCACCAGGCTTACATCCTCCCAGCTTTAAATTCAGTTAAAAGACAGGATCTCTTTCTAAAGCACTGCAATAAAATTTCCAGAATGAAAACTCATCAGCTTAATTGGCCTCTGTTGGCTATGTGCCCATCCGTGAACCCATCACTGCGGTCTGAGAGGTGCAAGGACTCTTCTGATTGGCCTGGCCTGGGCCATTTGCCCACTTCTGGCATTACAAGGAAGGACAGTTTCAAAAGGCAAGCTGGGTGTTGCTACAGGAGAGCATTCAGGCAAAGCACAGCCAATCCCAGAACTTTCCTTGTCCTGCCCTGTCTTCAAATTCTCTTACACATTTTTCCAGCCTAGGACTCGCTGTGTCTCACCATGTCCATCTAACACAGAACCCTCAATACATTTCTCTGATATAGGGAAAACCCATTTGGTGTAGTGAATGACCCTAGAGTCAAACAGCCTGGGTTCTAATTCTGGCTCATCACTTTAGCAAGCTGTATAATCTCTCTGTGCCTCAGTTTCTTCGTTAAAAAAAAAAAGGCAGGTGGGCCAGGCACAGTGGCTCATGCCTGTAATCCCAGCACTTTGGGAGGCCTAGGCAGGCAGATCACCTGAGGTCAGGAGTTCAAGACCAGCCTGGCCAACGTGGCAAAACACCATCTCTACCAAAAATACAAAAATTAGCCAGATATGGTGCAGCATGCCTGTGGTGCCAGCTACTCGGTTGCTGAAGCACTAAAATCACTTGAACCTGGGAGGCAGAGGTTGCAGTAAGCCAGGATTGTGCCACTGCACTACAGCCTGGGCACAGAGCGAGACTACACCTCAAAAAAAAAAAAAAGGCAGGCGACAATGGCACATCTATCATTAAGTTGTTGGGACAAATAAACAAGATGACATAGGCAAAGTACGTAAAACAGTGCCTGGCAGAAAGTTCTCTCTCAATAAATGTTAGGAATTAAGCCTTCTAACAGAGCCATTATGAAAAAGTTCAGTTAATAACTAGCAAGTAGATCTTTTTTTAATCCACAAGACATTAAACATCTTAACATCTAAAAAGATTATAGTTAATTTACATTTTGTCCAAAGCTCTCACTGGTTTTATATTGTGATAATTCTCTAATTTGGTTACTGATAAACTCAGAAAAGAAGGGAGCTTAACATTTGAGGTAAACAGAACAGTGGAATTCTGAACTGTAAAAGATTGAGGTTTTTCAGTAGGGTGCAATGGCTCATGCCTGTAATTCCAGCACTTTGAGAGGCCAAAGTGGGAGGATGAGGCCAAGACCTCATCTATACACACACACACACACACACACACACACACACAAAAGAAACAACTTTAAAAATTAGCCCAGGCATGGTGGCATGCACCTGTAATCCTAGCTACTTGGGAGCCTGAGGTGACAGGATCACTTGAATCCAGGAGTTAGAGGTTACAGGAGCCATGATTGTACCACTGTACTCCTGTGCAGGTAAGGTTTTTTCCTTGGAGGGAAAAGGAAAAAAAATTAGACAGAAATAATATCATGACCTCAACTCATTAAAAGAAAAAGCTAAATGAATACATGCAAAGGAGAAATTAGCCATATTTAACATGAGGGAGAATGTGGTAATGAATATTTTTCCAGCAGTTGTCTAATAAAAAATTTGGTCTATTCAATTCACCAAATTGCTGCCATTAAAAAAATCAAACTCAATCAAAATTCTTTTATTAAAGTTATAAATTAATAGACCATTTGTATGAAATCTTATATGCTTTTTAAAATTAAGAAAACCGTTCTTCCAGGCAGCTCTCAGCTTTCAAGTGTTTCAGAAGGAAAAGTCTAAATGGGATACATAATGCATTTATCCTCAAAATCCCTTCAAATGTCACAGGGGATTTCATTTTCAATAGGGCCATAATTTCATACAAAGTCTATGCTATTAATTTATTTCCCTTTAATCCTTTTCAAATACTTGTTATCAGAAAAATATGAATGAATGCTACATACTTCTTTCAAATGAAATCTGAGTAAAAGTGACAGGTACACTCCAAGCTCCCACTGGCAGGCTTGGAAGGAGGCTTGGAAAGCAGGAGGTACAAAGACCACCCCTGTCTTCTAAGAGCTAAACACCACACAGAGGACACAGGTCCCACTCATGAAACGAGTCTCTAAAGACACTTAGACACTTGCTTGTGAGGAACAGAAACAGAAGAAAATTCAAAAGGAGAAATCAGAGAGTGCCAGCATCAGGAGTGTCTTCAGGCCAAGAAGGGACCTGACCTAGGCTCTGAGGAGTGGTAGGATTTAGACAGGCAGAAAAGAGAAGGAAAAACATCCCACTGAATTCCCTGTTCAACTGACTTACAATGGTGCTTGTGACAATGAACACATTTCCACAGATGGGTCTCCTCGCTGCTGGTCTGTAATGATATTACTACTTTCACTGTTCAGTGATGTAAAAAGCAGGTTTCATATTGTCCAGTAGCTTTGCAGTCACTGTTATTTATCCAGTTCTTTAATTTTGAACATTTTATTGCTTATAACCAACAACCTGAGTAGATTAAAAGGGTATGTTAATGGGGAATAATTATTATTACCACTATTCATTTTAACTTCACTCTCAACAGTTACTTTTTACCTAATCCCCATAAACATTTTCATAAAGAACAGTATCACTTAAAAAAATATCAAAAGAGTCAGAGGAGACCCCATCTAAGCAGAAGAAGCAACCCAGCCCTGCAATGGAGGACAAGGCAGTTTAAGGTACTAGAAAGTTACCTCCTCTCCACGTCATGGGAAATTCTGTGCTGATGTGATTCTGTGTATGATGTGGGAAATTCACCCACAGCACAAGTTAGAACAAGCAGGAGCCAAGGCTACAACCAAGACAACCTGTATTTGTGGTACATAGAAGATGGGTCATCTTACGGCAAACCTGATGATTACTGGGTTTTATCCCAAGAGAAAGAAGAGGCCAAGCAGCACCCATTAAGACCCCACTTTGTGAAGAACAACACAGCCAATGTGAGGGCCAAGGAGAGGGTTCCATAATTCAGAACTGGCCATAATACTGTAGGGCATCAACTCATTCCACTGAGACTATCACTCACATGCAAGGTTTCCCCCTCCTTTTCCAATGTAATGGATAAAGAAGCAGTGGTGCAGAAAACTGATCACTGCGAGCACATGCAAGTTGAATAAAGTGAACCCAGGGCCTTTCACACCACTTCTAACTCTATCTCCGCCACACATCTTCCCCTTCTCTTCTGCCCCAAAAAACTTCTTATCTAAAATCACCAAAGTACCTTTGGCTCTTGGCATAATATTCATCATTCCATTATAGATAGACATAAACAACAAGAAGTAAGAATTTATGTTTGCCAGCAAGATTGCACAGTCTTTCACTGCCAAGGTCCTGAGGCTTTCATCAGTAAGCAGTTCCCAATCTTCTGAACCAGAAGTTCTACTGGCAGTTGGGTGGAACAGTTCTTCTTTGTGCAGGGATGAGTCCAATATTGCAGAACAATGTTCACTAAATTTTAGTAGCCTTTCCCAGTCACAATCAAAATTGCCCCAACACATTTCCCAGACTGCCACTGGTTGAGAATCACTGGATCACTGGGCCACAGCTATGCATTCTGTCCCCTTGGCTGAGTCTCCACCCAAAGCTTAACCTAGCACATTACACTGTGTTAACTCAGGATCTCTCTCCTCTCCCTCTACCAGCAACCTCTCCAGACTTGCTTATTTCTGTAATAAGAGCCCTGAGCCAAGGGCTCTGAGTTATGTTTGACTCTTCCTTCAAGCCCCAAATTTTCTTTTCCATCTTGCCCTGCTTTTCTACCTCTGTTACCATTCTCTTGCCTAAAGAACTCTTACTTTGTCTCTTGAATGGTCTCCCTCCTTCAGAGCATGCTGAAACTACTTCTACTGTCTTCAGCTCTATTTGTACATTATTCATGCTTAGAAATAGTTCAAGGACTCTCTATTGCCTATTAAATTAAATGCCTTAACCTAGCATTTGAGAATTGTATAACACGACCCCAGTGTCTTTCCTGGCACACCACTGCCACTCACCCAAAAATACTTATTCTCCAATCTGCATATTCCTCCCCAACCAGGTTCCCATCTCAGCCGTATGTTTTCCCCATCTCTCCCAATTAAAAAAAAAAAAAAAGGTGTCTGTCTGAAATATCTTTCCGCACTCCTAGTCAAATCACAACAGTGGAGGGGTCCCTCTCACGTAGTTCTGCCAACTTCTTCACTATAAGATTTATTTCTGCTTTTATCTGCCCTTCCACACAAGGTTTAAACTTGATTATCCTTATATACTTCTCTTTGTGCTCATTTATCCACTGTAGTGAAAAAATATCTTGGGGTTGTTTTCCACATAGCAAAACAACCGACTTCTATTTGGGGACCGCTGTCCCCCCACTCTCCATTCATTAAAATTGGGCAAGGCCTCCCTCAAGGCCACAGGGGTAGAGCAGAGGATCCCAGCCTAGGACAGGTAGGATATTCCATCCCCCAGCCACAGTGATGGGTTCTTGACTGTGGACATTGTACAAGTCAACAAGACAGTGTTGGGACAGAACTCAGTCCCTGAATTGTCTTCAAGGACTGGGAAGAATATTGAATAGGGAGGATGGAGAGCTGGATCCGCTGCAGGACACCAAGCTGAAAGGTGAGAGACCTTGTCTTGGCAACAATGCCACACAAAACCTAGTCCTATACCTGAAATTTTCAGTGATGTGAGTAAAAAAATATTATCTTCTTGCTTAAGGAAGTCTGAGGTCCCTCACAACCATAGAGTCCTGCTACACAATCATTCCTATTGTCTACTGGCTAGTTAAGTCGAATGTCTGACCCTGACTCATGTTTTCCTCTGTGCATAGCTCAACCGAGTCACTGTACACAAGACATATGTACACACACATACGGGCATTGTACTTATTAAGTACTCATACTCAAGAAATATTTTTGACATGAATTAGAGAATAAATATTTTAATTGGGAGAAAAGAAAGGACTTAATTTTAGCCCTTTGCAGTCTCTTTAGTCAACACCTTATCACTTGTAGTCAGTAGACACTGAAAAGCTTTCATTAGCAAGTTTCAAGAAGGCTTTGGATTCATAATTAAACTCTTCTGTGAAAACCCATCCCTGCTTTCAGGATTTCTTAAGTACTAGTGGCATATGGTAAAGCAGGTGCTTGGCAGCAAATGTTTTTTAAAAGATCTTTTGAAGACCACAAATGTGTTTATCTTTCTAAAATTAGGTGGAATATCACAATTTTAGCTTGGCCTCCCCAATCCTTTCAATTACATATTAATTTCATCCTTTTTAGAAGCCATAGGCTTATAGGTGCTGCCAAAAGAGATACAGTTATGCTTGCATTGGTCAGGCTCAAGTAAGCTTCACAGTTGCTATTTGTGCCCCAGAGCATAAGTGCTTTGGAAAAATAAGCACATATGTGCTCTGCCACACTGCAATATTGTGGACTCATTCACAGCGGAAACCACCGGCAGACCATCTCCCTGGAGACCTCACAGAGTATTGCTCATTCTGGGATTAACTGACCATGGTTCAAGCCCTCAGGCTTGCAAAGCTCAAAAACATATTGTGGGATTCCTCCAAGCTGAGTGTATCTTCAAAGATGGACTTTCATAAAACAAGCTTGCAGACAAAACAGAAATTCAAAATGCTAGTTAGTTTACAATAAAAAATAACTATCATAGGAATTAGAAAACTTAAAGTTCCCCTGATCACTACATTCTCTCCTGTAGCTAAGCTATAGGAAAGACAAACCACAATCATAAGATTGCTTTGGTAACACTGAAATCAAACAAAGAGAGACTTAAATGCTCTTACAAAAGGTATTTCAGATGAAATACCTTAAGAGACTGTTGCTATAAAAATCCAAGTAAATTGACCACCCCTCCCATCCCACAGAAAGAACTACCTGTACAATGTCCAGGTGCCCTCTTTTTCTGTATACCTTCTAACTACCTTCTCTTCAGGGTGGGATACATAATTTTCAGGGCTCAATCCAAAATAAAAATGTGAGTTTCCTTACTGAAAAAGTAGGATTAAAGTGCCATTAAAGGCACTAAACTATAAAACTTTTCCTTTCTTCCATCTCTCTCTTTCAACCTCTCATGGTACTTTTAAATTGCTATTAATATCAAACTTCCTTGAGCACAGGGATACGCTCAAGGCCAATATGGACCCTCATAGGCACCCAAGGGCCTTGTCTCATCATCTGGCACAAGTGTGTGGCCCATCAGCTATAGGATTCCCCCTCCTGCCAATTATTGGACTGACAGTGCCAAGCCAGAGGTGGTGAGCCTGAGCCAGGCATCTCCCCTTGCAAAGTCGTGTGCTGCCTAGCTCATGGTGGACAGGCAACTGAAAGGGATTACAAGCTCTGTGCTGGGATGCACTTGGTATGAAACAGGAGTGAGTGGGAGGCTTGCCATCTGAGTTGCTTGCTGAAAAACTGATGGCACTGCCAGCTGGGAGTGGAGACAGCCACCACCATGCCTGTAACGAGATACCACAGGGTATGAATAGCAGACCGTGACCCTCCCCCTCCCAGACTCCAACTGCGGACAGAGGGCATTAGTGGTTGCTTGATGGTGGGGGCAAAGGGAGGCCAAGAGAGACAAGAGTACCCGGAGGCAGGGGAGCTGGCTGCTGAGTATCTGTTCTGGGGAGGCAAGGAGGCGGCAGAAGGCAGTACTCACTGCTGCTGACACAGGCTCCACTGTCCCACTGGACTTCACTTACAAAATCACAAATTCAAAGATAAAATTACTAAGAATTCAGGATAGCAACCACCCAGCACTGAGCCCCAGATGCAGAGCCTTTCTGAGTGGCGTGCCCTGTGTGACTCACCAGTTACACACCACAACACCAGCTCCGCTTCTCTGGCTTTTTGCTTCCTACTCAGTGTTCTTGGGTGTGCCACAGCTCTAATGTGCAAATACAGTCCAATTCTGCCAACAGCTACAACTCGATGGCTTACCTCGAGAAAACTAAGGTGTCCCTTTAAAGAAAAAATTATTTTCAGACTAGTATTCTAAAAGCTAAGCAACATCCACAATGTGTGTTGATTTCATAGTCGTACCAAAAAAAAAAAAAAAAGCACTCATTTATTGTGTTTCCAAGCCTGGTGGTAGCCTCCAAATACTGACAATACAGACAACTTGACAAGTATAACAATAATATGGGATTAAAACATGCCTTCATAATGCATTGATCTCTAATAATTTATTTACTCGATGGATATTTAATAAATTTTGTGCCTACATGCCAAACAATATGCTGAGCTCCATGTTACAAAAGTCAACAATTACACAACCCCCTGAAGAATGAACACTGCTCATTAAAATAGAGCAGAGAGACATGAAAATTTACACTTTAGTTTGATAAGTGTTACAGAATCAATTGCCATGGAAGACAAAGAAAAGACATCTAACCCTGCTGGGTGGGATAGGGAGGAGGTTCACCAGACCCTTCCCATTAAGTAGTAGAAACATCTTTCTCAAGAAAACCAGTAGTACCTTGGAGTTACACAGTCCTTTTCCTACAAACTTTCAGAATCCAGTAAGTGAGAGCACACCATCACCTCTAAAGTATAACAGTCTTACTAAAAACATCAAACCCAAATTTGCTCATGCCTCCAGTTTCAACTACCAATTTACAAGAAATACAGGGGACAAGGAAACATATTAACCCCACAAGAGACACACTCAGCAAAATCCAAACTGTGGGAAATTCTAGTAGGACAAATAACTCAATTTCTTCAAAACTTAAATGGCAATGTGGAGGAACACTTATTAAATAAAAAGAGACTTTAAAAATATATCAGCCTCTTGCAAAGTGTGGGTCTTCTGTGAAAGGTTTTTGAATCTTTGTGGGGGGGAAAACATGACATTAATGAGACCAAGATATTTAATGAAATTAAGGAACAGTTCATTTTTAGATGTCATAACAGTGAGGTATGTATGGTTAAAGAGGCAAGACAGAGTAATGGTTAAGGGTCCGAGTTTTGGGATTGTTTCCTGATTTGAAATATCTCTTCTGAGACTGGGCAATAAAAATTCAGCTAAGTTCCCGGGTAAGTCTGGCTTCGTATCCTCTCTTTAATATGGGAAATAATAATAGTTGTTGCTTCATTAAGTTGTTGGAGGTTTATGAGCTACAGCATGAAGAAGTGCTTAGTATAGTGCCTGGTTCAAAGTGAGCACTCATTCCATGTACATTACTGTTAAGATAATTAGGAACTTTTTAAAACCTTGCTATTGATTCCACTCAGCTCGGTAACTCTAATAACTGAATGAGGTTACTCCTCTTGCATCTTCCATATACTGCACACTCATTGAGTGATCAAAACTTAGTTTTTTCTTTAGAATTTAGGTTTAAAATGACTTTGCTCACAATCTCACTCAGGTTGCTTACACAGTGTGGTCCTGAAGGCTGCCCAGCACAACCTGAAGCCTGCAGGACTGCATTTAATGGGAGTTCACCATTCACTCTGAGGGTCCCTCCTCACAGTCACCCTATTCTGCTCCTGCCTTCCCAGCTGCCAAATCCACAAATCCCTGTTCTTATTCTTTACTGCCCTATAGACTTAAATAGTACCATCTATTTTGGAATCAAGGGATCTCCAGAAAAGGGCTCTCATTCATCTCCTAGACTAAGTCTCTTTGGGCACAACTTATTTCGGTTCATACATTCACTCCTTAATACACCCTGTGCCAGGCACCACCCCCCACCAACCCCAGGGAGTGGCAAGTTCATACTTCATTCACTCCACATGCCAAATCATAGAGCGCTCAAAATGTATATGCAAGACTTTCAAATTCACCTTGAAAACTATGAAAGTGATGGAGGGATATAAGCATGAAAGTTAAATATTCAATGTGGTAAGCAACCCTTTGGGTAGGTAGCAGAACAAAACTGTTAAGAGGTTCTGTTGCAGGATTCTAGGTCAAAAGTGAGGCAAATCTGAATCAACCCAGTGTGGGGCTTGGGGAGCAGGGGAGAAGAGGACAGAGTTATCAGTCAGCAAGGAGGAAGGGCCAACAGGGCTCAGTGAGTAACTGACTGTGATTACTGAGAGGAGGAGGAGTCCAGAACAACTCCACATTTTCTTAAGAGTGGTATCACAAGTAAAAGAGCCATTGGAGAATAGAAAATGTTAAAAAAAAAAAAAAAAAAAAAAAAAAAGATGAGTTCTATTGGAGCATTGAGTGTGTTGTATCTGTGAAATACTGAAGTGGGGGGGTCTCCAGAAAGGTATGGCTTAGAGAAGCTGAGGTGGGAACATAGCACACAGCTGAAACCAAGAAAAGAAAAGTATCAGGTCAAAGACAAAACTGGGAGAACACTGTCTTGGTCTGTTTGTATTGTTATATTGCAATACCTGAGACTCGGTAATTTTAATAGAAGTGAAATTCATTTCTCACAGTTCTGGAGGCTGGATGACCAAGATCAAGGTACCAGCAGGTGTGGCAGCTGGTGAGGGCAAGCTCTCTCTGCTTCCAAGATGATGCCTTGTTGTGTCCTCATAGGTGTAAGTGGTGACAGAGGGGTGAGAGAGCAGAAAGGGCTCTGCCCTCATGACTTAGTTACCTCCTACAGGTCCCATCTCTTAATACTATCACATGGCAATTAAGTTTGAACACACAAATTTTGGGTGATATCCAGACCATAGTAAATATCAACATGTAACAGGGTGACCAAGGAAGGTGTGTTTAGGAAAGCCACTGGGAAGGAACTGGCCAGAGAGAAGATACTAAGGAAAAGAAGATGATTTATCCCCATAAAAACCAAGGCTTAAAAAAAGTAATTTGTAAAAAAAAAAAAAAAAAATAGTGTTAAGAAGAAAAATGTGATCAAAAGTGTGAAGGAGAAAGATACTTTGAAAAATAAAGGGGAGACCCAGGTACGGTGTGTGCATCTGTAGTCCCAGTGATTCAGGAAGTAGACACTCTCAAAACACAGGAAGGTAAATCCCTGAATCAATTCAGAATTACTTTTCATCATACATACCACACTATTCCTCTTACCAATATCAAATATCGCACCTATAATTTCCCCACTGTATCTCACAAAAAATAGTGTGAGAAACATGGCAATTTCTGTGGGTTTTGTAAAGGGCCTGGTGGTAGTCTAGATTTGGATTCTGACTACGTGGAACATTTCTGGTAGGAGGGTTATGAAAAAGGAAGGAAGGAGGCTTAATAGAAGGGCAAAGAGCAATTCTAAACATGAGAAAATGTTCTAGAAGTTCTAGCTGGAGCCTTTACATGGGGTCACAACATTTCTGTATGCAAACGAAATGGTATTTTCACAGCTCTCCAGAGCCTCCCTGCTGAGCTGCTTGCGTGTTTCCTAACCCTGATGTCAGCCAGTGGGACAGCAGTTACACAGAGCTTCTCATTATGTCAGGGAACAGGGAGGGTGGCCAAGCTTCACATGGTCACACACTACAGATACAACCCCCCTGGGCTCAGAAAAAAAACTGATTCTGGAAAACCCTCAAGCCCAAGCATTCTTCGAGCATTATACACACGAGTGATCAGAAAAGATAAAGAAGTGGCAACACTGAGCCTCCTTTAAGGGCCCGGTGTAGGGGTGGCAGCCCTCACCTGGAAGGGGCAGAAATGGGAAGAAGACACAGGGAATGAAGCTCCCTTAATTATTACTGCAAACTCGGACTATTTTTAGAGAGGTTTAATAAATGGAATGATATTTTAACCTGGAAAACTGGGACCCAGCATCTAAGGGAACTATTAAACAAGAATAGAAATCCTCAGTGTCCACCTCTTATACATGTGATTCCAAACATAAGCTTAGAGAATTTTAAGCAGTTTCACCTCTATTCACTAAAATTAGGAAAGCAGAGCTAATATTAAATCTTCAAACAAGGATTTAATGGAAAGCCGAGGCAGGAGGATCACTTGAACCTAGGAGTTTAAGACCAGCCTGGGCAACACAGTGAGATCCTGTCACTACAAAAAACTTCTAAAAAAATTAGACAGGGGTGGTAGCTTCCACCTATAGTCCCAGCTACTAGGAGTCTGAGGTGGAAGGATCACTTGAGTCCAGGATATTGAGGCCTGGGTGACAGAGCAAGACCCTTGTCTCAAAAGCAAACGAACAAAATAACAAGGATGTAAATAAACTACTATTATTGCCCAAGTGGTGACATGAACTGTAGGTAATTATCACCACATCTCCAATCTCTGGGTGATAATGCTCAGGCTATCTCATGAAGAAAGCCTCCCTGTTTATTTCTGGGAAAATGTAAGCTTATCCAGACCTTGCTTACTATTACTAATGTTCCAATGTGCTAATGTTGAGACTTTAGCCCTGCCATGGAACCGCACCCATTCTCCAGGGAAAGAAATTGGCCTGTCTGGTCACCGTACCAACAGAAGGGGTGCCTTGCATTGCATCCCACACGGAGCAATGCTTTGTTAAGAGATTTTGACTCTGATACACACAGACTTCTAAGAGAATGACCAAAGACTGCATGACTTTAACCATCTCAGAACTGTAGTACTGACCCTAAATGCATGGCGCAAACGTTTTGATACAGTTATAAGATAAAATATTCACATAAAATAGCAACTCTATGAGATCAGTGCATTTACTAGGCAGTACTCCCAAGGGGACAGTATCAACGACATCTGTCCAGAATGCAACATCTTTACAACAGGAGTTCTTAGGTCTTTCAGGACATTTCTATTTTTAAATTTGCTGGCTAGGGAAAATGAACAAACCTTAGTTAAAAATAACAAGAATAAAGCAAAGCTCTAGAACTACAAATTAACAATTGAGATAGCTTCAAACACCATGATGTTTTTGAAACTCCATTTTCTGTGCTTCCTTTTAAAAATAAGAATCTGTATGTGTGTATTCCAAGATTGGGGATTATTCAGTAAGACTGTCATTACCACACTGAGCAATGGATCTACACATATAGAAGCCAGCTTGCTCATATTCTCCAAGGTGTCTATTATGATCCCATTTCTCAAGGGCATATTATAAGGAACAGGATCATATCCTTCTTGTACTCAAAATGATATAACACTTCCCCTCGTACAATAAAAACCAGTAAGAGTTAAGATATGTCACATTATACTTCTGACAAGTATTTCCACCCACATGTAAATAGCTCTTTTAAAGGAGATTGAGACCAGAACAAAAGCCTCAAAGCATAAACACAAAACAGCAATTCTTTCTCTTTCTTTCTTATCTTTCTGAGTTGACTAACTAAATGACAATGAGCTTTATTCCCTTTACAGTAAAAAGGAAAAATCATTAAAGTGATGTCATAGAAGGAGATGCAATGGCATGGATAAATGTTCATTCCACTATACCACTATACCTTGTTAATATAATAAAGAACACATTTCAAAACAACATTATACAATGAAATCCTAATTTTATAATGTAGAATGAACACACACACACACACACACGCACCCCACCACCACCACCACATAAAACACACCTGAGTCCATAAAACTCTAGGGGGGAAAGGAATAAAATTAATTTATCTAAAATGTTATCTCTAAGTGGTTGAATTCCTAATACAGTTTTTTTATTTTTACTTTTCCTATTTTTCTACAATGACCATGACTTTTAAGGTCAAAATAGGATCTAGCCTCACATAAGATATTGTGGAAACTAAATGAGATGATGCCTGGGAATAGCACAAAACTCAGTGCCTACATATAATAAGCATTCTACAAACATGAACTTAAAATTCCATGCATCAAATGCATACACAGAAGTTGAAAGCAAAGGGAAACATATTACCTACACATACTATGCTATATTAAAATGTATACACTAACTAAAACAAACAAGAGACTTGGGAGTCACACAAATAGAGTTAGTTACCTTTTATTCTTGTAGTCTTATTTAAATTCCTTTTTAAAAGGTGTACCTATACAGAAAGAAGATCTCGAGAAACATGGAATTTACAGAGGCAATATGTCCTTGGCATTGTTTTGCTTTGTTAATCAGAAGACAGCATGAGGTCGTAAATTAGTAGGCTTATAGAAGCATACACTGAACATATTTTTAAATGGTGCTTTGTTTTTATGCTAGGCTAGAAACTGTGAGGTTTTTCAAAGACTGAAAGAGAGAGAGATATAACTACCCTATCATAACAAAGCTATCATTTTCTGCACAAAGTACTGTTTTTCTTCTAAGGTCCTCAAAGCTATTTACTCGTAAAGACACTGTTATAATTCAGTGGTGTGCTGGAAGGACACATCTAAATTCAACAGGGACTAATGAGTGACCAGAAGAAAGATCAAAAGAACCCACATCATGGTTCCACTCTGTAATGAAAGTCCCACAGGGATAACATACTTCAAATCCTTTCCTTCAAACTGTTAAACTAAAAAATTCCGAAGAAAAACAGCCCTGGCGTGTGAAGGAGTAGATCACAACCCTGTTTCAAATGCTCACCCCTCACACACTCGAGTTTGCCATTTCAAGTCTAGGATGACCCATCCACTTGGCCGTAGACATGGGAAGTAGGTCTCATTACTGAGGATCCAAAGATACGGCACAGCAAAAGGTAAAGAATGGTAATGCACTGTCCCCTACTTTCTTCTGTTCAGTGGACGACACTTCAGCCTCCCTTATTATATCTGAGGTTCCTCTGCAGAGAACACTACAAAGAGGGAAGAGCCAGGTGACCAAGAAGAATGTGGTCACTGAAGACTAGGGTGGTCAAGGGACCTGAACAGGTCTACACAGCAAGAGGCAGAGAGACAAATTTCAAAGCCAAAGCTATCCAATTCTAAATGGGAGCTCCTCCACACTGCATAATGCCCATGCCACTCTCCACTATGATCACTGCAAAGCAAGAGGAGATGTCAGTAGCCTTACCTTCCCACACTCAGCCACTGTGGGAGATGGCCAATGGATCCCCACCCTTCAAAAAAACAACAGAGGTGCCCAACTGCCTGGCAAACTCCATTCGCCCTCTGGGCTGGGCCCTCATCGGTAAGGGTTTTATTTAACTATACTTGATAAGCTCTGAGAAACCAACAACTAAACCCACATTAAACAAAGCAACAACAAATTAAACAAGGGTTGTTCAAAGGTTGTCCCTCTTTCCCTCCACTTTATTTTGTCTTCCTTTTCTGTTCCATCTTTTTCGTGAAAGCAGCCACACTATGCCACCCATTGCCTGACAATGACAGGAGCTACATCTGCCCGCAAACTAAATTCATTCACAAAGCTGCTCGCATTGGGCCCAAAATATGCTTTCAAAGACTTTAAAAAGAGTCATTCCAACAAGAAGAACCCTCACACACTGCTTGGTAGGAATGCAAGATGGAAAAGCCACTTTGGAAAACAGGCAGTTTTTTAAAAAGTTAAACATACATTTACCGTAGAACGCAGCAATCCCAGACCTAAATATCTATCTGAGAGAAATAAAAACATATTTTCACCCACATAAAAACTTGTATATGAAAGTTCACAGCAGCATTATTTATAATGGCCAAAAAGTAAAAACCAACCCAAACGTCCATGAACTGGTGAAAGATTAAACAAAATAAGGTATGTCCATACAATGGAATGTCATTCAGCCATATACAGGAATAGAAGTAGTGATACATGCCACATGAATGAACCTCAAAAACATCATGCTAAGTGAAGAAAGCCAAAACCAAAATACCACATATTGTTCAAAGGTTGATTTACGTATATGATTCTAAAATATGATTCTTATATGATTCAAAAGTATGATTCTACTTATATGGAATATTCAGAAAAATCAAATATTTCTGTCTAGAAAGACAGAAAGTAGATTCGTGGTTGCTTGTGACTGGGGGTGGGAAAAGAATTAACTGTAAAAGGTCATGAGGAATTTTACTGTGGTGATAAAAATGTTCTAAACCTGGATTTTAGCATGCTTATACAACTCAGGGAATTTACTAAAAACTACCAAATCACACACTCAAAATGCATAAATTTTATGTTATATAAATCATACCTCAATAAAGTTGTAAGAAAAGTGTGAGTACATAGACCATTTAAAAATAAGGATTATTCCACTGCTACTGTACTTAACAAACTTAAAATATAATGAAATGTTGGCTCGGTGCCATGGCTCATGCCTGTAATCCCAGTACTTTGGGAGGCTGAGGCAGGTGGATCACTTGTGGCCAGGAGTTCAAGACCAGCCCTGCCAACATTGCAAAACCCTATCTCTAAAACAAATACAAAATCATATCTATATATACATACTTAATATGTGTATATACACATATATACACACACTTATGTGTATATATGTATAAGCATAAAATAATATACACATGTATATACAATATATGTGTATATATACATATATATTAGAATGTTAACTTAAAATAAGAAAACAGAGAAGTTTAAATCTTCTGACTGATTTATTAATCAAGAGCTTTGTATCTTTAAGGAAAGAAATCTAATCGCAATCAAAACTACCTTATCAGATTGTTGATATAACTTAAAATAGCCAAGATATCATTTGTAAATGCTCTCAATTCTAAACTCTTTAGTATTATAATTCCCTACAATACTAGTGTAATAATTAAAGAAAACAAATTTACTCCCAAGTACAATTGGCTTCTAAGATAAATGTAACAATTACAAAGCACTATAATTCCAGATCAGCTCTTCTTTCATTTAAGGTGAATATAATAGTAACAGAAATAAAAGAGAAACAATTTTGTAAAAATTTTTTCAAATAAGTAATTTATATCTCTGAATCTGATGAACACTTAAAATGTTAAGCCTATAATAAAATCTTGATTTAAAAATAATATATACCACCATTTAATGTTTAAAATAAAAATATATGATCTCCTACAAAACAATTTAACATAGTCAAAAATGTTGCAAGGTAAGTAGAGAAAAACAGACATTTATTTTTGAGAGTTACACTCCTCAGTACAAAACCTGCAGATTGTCACGGAATGCTCCAGGGACAAAGGGGCATCATGGTTAGCAAGCCCAACTACCCCTTCATTACCCAACAGATGCCAACATCTAGCCTGGACCGTCGCCAGGCCTGAGTGTCCCATGATGCCAGGCCACTAGACAGAGTTATGGTGACCTCCTGCCCCTCACTAAAAATCTCCAATGTAAGTTACTCCCACAAACAACATGGAAAATGCCTAGTGCCATGTGGAATGGCCAAACCTGCAAGCAACTTATGGAAGAATAGGGAAAAAAAAAATCACATAGTCCATAAAGTGGCAGCCTGCTAAAGAATAGATTATCAAACTGAAATTATTAAACTCTCCTGCAAATTAATCCTCAGTCGGAGGACAAAGGATTGGGGGGAAAAGGGGTGGGAGTGGAATCAATATGAAATACTTGTTTCTCTCTGAGGTGTTAATTCAAGGATACCACTGTTACTACCAAAGTATTCTCTTTCCTGAATTTAAAAGAAAATTTTTTGGAAAAAAAACTATACTCAGATCAATATCGTGGTGGCAAGTAAGTGTTGTCATATCTTTCACTGTCTTCATCAGCTTGAATTTTGTAAGACATACCTTTGAAGTAGTCAGAAAAACTGCTACTTTGACAAAAATTTCATAAACAAAATTCAACAGACTCATTTTTTTGACAAAAACAACAAAGGCTTTCAAGTTTGTGATGTTAGAGAGCAGAGATGTTAACTTTAATAAACAGCTTGAGTCTGAGAAATAGACAGATAAAAATCCTGCTATAGAGTTATAGGGGGAATAGAATAGAGATGGCTGACTGAAATACACACATTCAGGATATTTCAGAAGAATCTGCCTAGTTCTATTAAGACCAAAATTGGATAACACAGGCTAGACATGGTGGCTCATGCCTATAATCCAAGCACTTTGGGAGGCTGAGGTGGGACAATCTCTGGAGGCCAGGAGTTCAAGACCAGCCTGGACAACATAGCCAGACCTCATTTCTACAAAAAAAAAAAAAAAATTAAAAATTAGCTAAGCATGGTGGCAGCACCTGTAGTTCTAGCTATGAGGGAGACTGAGGTGGAGTATCACTTGAAGCCAGGAGCTCAAGGCTGCAGTGAGCCATAGCTCTTGACTGCACCATTGTACTCCAGAATGAGCAACAGGTTCAGAGACCCTGCTCTGAGACCCTGGCAAAACAGCAACAACAACAAAGCACAGAAAAACATTAGATGACATGAACAGAAACTCAGATATATCTTTGCTGCTGATGAAAATACTTGTTTCTAACCATTGAGTCTGTCGGTGTATTAGATATTATCCATCTCTTTTTTTTAAAGTATCTTTTTAAAAGCAGTATGACGTAACTCCCATAGCAAAAAAAAAAAAAATTCAAAAACAGAATAATTAAACCTGATTCACAAAAAATTAAAAGTGATCAATTTATTTAAAAAATTAGGTATGTGTTGGGCATTTGGGTTGGTTCCAGGTTTTTGCTATCCAACCCAAATGCCCATCAATATAGACTGAACAGAGAAAATGTGGCACATATACACCATGGAATACTATGCAGCAATAAAAAACAATGAGTTCATGTCCTTTGTAGGGACATGAATGAATCTGGAAGCCATCTTTTTCAGCAAACTAACACAAGAACAGAAAACCAAACACTGCCATGTTCTCACTCACAGGCAGGTGTTGAACAATGAGAACACATGGGCACAGGGAGGGGAACATCACACACTGAGGTCTGCTAGGGGGTGCGGGGCTAGGGGAAGGACAGCAGGGGGCAGGGAGGTTGGGGAGGGATAACACTGGGAGAAATGCCTGCTGTAGGTGATGGGGGGATGGAGACAGCAAACCACCATGGCATGTGTGTACCTATGTGACAATCCTGCAAGATCTGCACATGTACTCCAGAACTTAAAGCACAATAAAAAAATTAGGTGTATGTTTCTATTCTTTGTCAAGGGCTTAATTTGTCATGATTTAAGCCAGAGACAGAAGAGAAATATTTCCCAGGTCCTTTAAATGCTTTTCAAAAAGCAAATTTGGGGCTGGAGGTGAGAGATTACAATCAGGTTTATAGAATAGTCAACATTAGTTCCAAATTTGGTGGAGGAGGGAGAAGCTTTTATATGCTATTGTAAACTGGCTTCCCAATATAAGCATCTACTGAGTGACTGTTCAGTGGTTACCTGCACAGTACTAGACTATAAAGACGAGTTGTTCAAAATCTAAGAGATAAAACAGTCATATAAGTAGATATCCTACAATTCAACATTAAGTATGAATTGCACTAGAAACAAAAAGAGTGTGACTAACCTCCTCCAAAGATTCAGTAATGTCTCACAGACATTATGGCTTTGAGTTCAGTATTGAAAAATTGGGTAGAAATTCACCAGTAAGGAGAGGCATTCCAAGAGAAAGGAATCCTGAAGATAGAGGAACAAAAGTCCAAGAGAAGGACTTGTTCAGAAAAAAAATGTTTCTGTGCTGCCAAGAATGCAGTAGTGGGAGCTGAAGCTAGACAGAGAGTTGAAATCCAAATCATAAAGCAACATGTATGCCAAGCTGATATGTTGGTGGGGGTTGGGAAGAGCCCCGAAAAGGAATTTCCAGCCACAAAGTGATATGACCAGATCGTCACGTTAGAAAGGGCATTCTAGTACCAATGTGGAAGACAATATGGAAAGGAGAAAACTGAAAACAACTCCAATGGCCCCAGGTAACAGGGAAGATGATACAGATTCAAGAGGTATTTTTAAGGAGTATAATTTCCAGAATCTAGTATTCAATCAAATGGGGTGAAGGCAAGGAGAAGGACAGTTACAGAAAGGATAAGTTTAGGAAGTTTCCAGATTCCTCCAGCCAACTGAGTAGATGGTACTACCATTTACAAAACCAGAGTACATAGGGAGGGCATGACAATTAAGGGGTTGATAGTTGTGTTCAAGATACTTGTAAACTTAAGATGTCAGAAACATAACTGAATATATGAAATCCAAAAGTCTAAGACTACTGAACCTTCCCAGGACATTTTCTTCATACACAACTCTTTAGGTGACTGTTATGCAGGCTCAGGCTTATTCACTTGACCAATCTTTATTGTCAGCTTCCCAGACACAATGTATTCCACTGAGCATTTGATGAGGCCTCTGTACATAGTGAAAAGAGCTCCAAACTTGGAGTCAAGATCCTCATATTACAAATCCAAGCTGCACCTACTCTGTGGTCTCCAACAATCATTGACCTACTCTCTTCCTCTGTAAAATACATATTTCTTCTACCCAGCACTGCTGCTAGTGTTAAATAACTGCATGGAAAGGCAAGCATGATACCAGGCACCTTGTATGTGATCAACAGAAGTTGGTAGAATGTAACATATATCATTCTTTATACTATAGTTTGTGAACTGGTCGGGGGGGATGAGATATGTAACATAAAAATACCATAATATACTGTGAAAGGTGATGGATGCCTCAAAAGATATAGAGTTGATGGGTGGTCAGAGAAAGAGGGACCACCAACAGGAAAGATTTAGGGAAGAACTTCCATATAAATTCAGCCTGTGGAATTAGTGGGATTTAGACATGCAGAGACAGCGACAAAAGGGCATTTTACGTGAAAGACCAGAGAGCATGAGCACAGGCTTCCACTCAGAGAGCTTGCCTTTATGTTAGGACTCACACTCTCTAGCTGTATGACTTTGGAAGAAATGGTAAACCCAAATGAGAATAACTGCAACTACCTTTCAGTCATCATTAGGATTCTATGAGATAATTTAAGTAAGACCTTAGCACAGGGCACATGGCAGCTGGCAAAATATTTAGCAGAAATAGAGAGACAGAAAACTGGGGAAGGTGAATTTGCAGTGTACAGTTCATGATGTTATGCACTAGGCAGAAAGTATAAAATAGACTGTAAAGGGTAAAAAAAGCAAAGGAGGTTCTGGACTTCATTCCACAAGCAAGAGATGTCACTAAAGGTTTTAGAGCAGGAAAGGAAGATGCGCATCCTTGATCTTTCCAAACATCAGATTTTTTATGGAGTCTTGCTCTTGTTGCCCAGGCTGGAGTGCAATGGTGCAACCTTGGCTCACTGCAATCTCTGCCTCCTGGGTTCAAGCGATTCACCTGCCTCAGCATCCTGAGTAGCTGGGATTACAGGCGCCTGTCACCATGCCTAGCTAATTTTTTGTACTTTTAGTAGAGATGGGGTTTCACTATGTTGGCCAGGCTGGTCTTGTCTGATCTCAGGTGATCCACCCACCTCAGGCTTCCAAAGTGCTGGGATTACAGGCGTGAGCCACCGTGCTCAGACAAAACATCAGACTTTTTATTTAAAATATAAGAAACTCTGATTACAAAATGATCTTCTTCCCACCCTATGCTTGGCCACATATGAGTTTTCAATAAGTACAGAGGTTGAAAACACTAATTCTAGATCTGCTTTTAAAAAAAAACTTGCTGAAACTCTATAGCTTACACATATTTTTTAACTTTACCTTTGTGTGTGTGTGTGTGTGTGTGTGTGCACAGGTGCACATGTGAGCTGTATAAGCCCTCTGGGCCATGGTGGCCTCAGAGACCAGAACTATATTTGAAACATAAGAATCAGAATATTTGTTGATGTTTTTGATAATATTTTCTTTTTACTAATCACAAATGCAGTATGCTAGGTTGATATGAATGATATGAGCAACACTGACAAACGTTTTCCATATATGTGTATATATAAAACATATATTTATACATGTATGCATACATACACAGTAGTTCTCATATGTTTATATTCTATCAGGATGACTAATCTCAAGCACTTTTTTTATAATTATCACACATAAAGCTCAGATTCTTTTTACAGCATGTTTTCATCCAAATCTTAAGCCCTTTTTCACTCTTCATTTGCCATTGAACTCCCACTAGAGTTAAAAATAACCGAATTTCCAATTCAGATATACATAGCACTTTCCTTCCAAGGAGCTTATGTTGCTTTATAATTAGTCTAAAATTTGTTAAGTCCTGTGAGATAGTAGGTATGAAATACTATATAACCTTACTGGCCTGTAAAAGAGAAGTAAATATTGTTTCAAAAAGTTCCCTGCAGAAGAATGACAGCACTGTGGAGGCCATGTTACTCAAACATTACTTCTCCATCCAGCTATTCTATATTATGGCAGTTAACTATAACTATACCAGCAATTCATTTTTCCAAACATTAATGAGTACCTATCATTTGCCAGACACTATGAAAAACTAGGGGGAAAAATGGAGTAAAACACACCTAAGTCTTGGTATCTGCCTTACAGGAATTCTCAGTTAAGTAGTAGAGACAGACCCATTCCCAGTTAATAATGTAGACTAAATCAAACCAGGCTTAGTTTCTGGGAGCCCAAAGGAGGGAGAAATGTGAATACAATATTAAAAAGTACATCAAATTTTACTCCCAAATCTCAATTCTAAGATCTATAGGTTCCCCCAAAATACATGTGCTAAAAACATTCACATCAAGTCATCCACTTAAGATTTCCTAAGGTAACTTCTATTTCCTGGCCTCTTTTCTGCTGAACTTTAGTTTGTACCACTTTGATTCCCAAAGCAAACAAATCATTTTACCCAGGAAAGAAATCCAGGCTGTGACATTTGACTAAAACTCTATAGCTTCCCAGTAAATGAATATGAGTAAATATTAAGTTTGCATTCAAATACTGTAGTTCTTAAGCTATTCATCTTTGTATCTCAAGGACCAGCTAAATATCTGGCAGAGTAGAGGGGAGATGAATGATTGTTGACTTAACTGAATGAATTATAAGACCAGTATTAGGTGATGATAATGCACTGTCGGGATTCAGAAAACAATACCCCAAATGAAGGCCTCAGCAGTAGCCTTAGGAGCAAAAGGTATTCTCTGACCTTCTCCTGTGCTCCTGTCTCAGTCCCATTCTCCCCCACTGAGGCTAGCCATACAAACTAGAATCCCTCTTCCACAAGGCATGTCAGAGAAATCAGAACCAATTTTCCCAATGCCAGCCAAAAAAGTTAAAAATATTACTCTAACTTACCCTCCATCTTTCTGTGCAAAACCCAGCCATAGAGAAATTACCTGACCATAGAGGGTCCTGCTCCATACACAGAAGGAAGGAATGCTGCTCATAGACAGAAAGAAGCATCTAGACAAGGCTTTCCAGGTTTCCCCCCTCAGTCCATTCGCATTAGATCGTACTCTTTTTGTCCAATGTTATTTCTACATAGCTGTCCATACATTGTTGAACCTAAGCATGTAAATGGAGAATTTCATCTCTATCTTTGGGTCTTCATTCTAAAGTCCCCTATGTATACTCATTAAATAAATTCTTATGCCTTTTCTCCAATTAGTCTGCCTTTTGAGAGTTGATTTTTCAGCAAACTTTCACAGGGTCAAGGAGAAGCCCTTTCTTGGCCCCTATAGTACCAACTAACCAGTAAGGTAAAAGACTACAAGAGATAAAGTCACTCCTAATAATTGAAACTTATATAAATCTCAGAACCTGTTTTTTCACTTAATATTATAACGTGTTTTTTCATTTAATTAAAGATTTTCAGCATGTCATTTTAAAAGCTATGTAAATACCTTATTGCATGACTACATAATAATTTTTCTAACCATCCCCATTAACTGGAAATAGCCCAAAGGTCCCTTTTTTATTTTTATGTGCAATGTCATGGTGAACATCTTTATGAATAAAGATTTGTATGGATTTCTGACTAAAATCACCTTTGCAAAATTATGACAGTGAGAGAAACCTAACATAAGTGACTCCATTTTACTGCTAAACTCACAAGCTGTCTTTGCACATTCCTGCATATAGGCCAAGTTATGGGAGGAATTAAGTTTATAGTTTAACTTTAAAACAAAGATGCTAACAGTCCCTTACCAAAACTACTCCTCTCCTTGCTAGGGAACTGAAATCACCTTTATAAAACTAATGAAAGGCCATGAGGTTAGTTATAGTAGAGGCCTGAACTCTGCTAAGATATAGGTATAGTTAAACTCTAACCAGTCACTGTTTTATAACTTGCCATTTTTTTTGTAACTGCTTACTAACAGGAGTCACATGGCCAGTGGTCAAAGATTTATAACTTCTTCAATTGCTTCTATAGAAAACATCCCTACTGTAAAATCTAAGAGCTGTGTTTAAGATTTTTTTTTTTTTTGACCTTGTATTCCAACAGACCAACTGGTGCCACCCAGACTGGCAACTTGCACTCAGGAACTGATTCAGCACAAGAAGACAGTTTTGATTGCCTCTATAATTTCATCCCAGACCCAACCAATTAGCCTTTTCTTTTCCCCAGCCCCCTGTCAATCAACCTATCCTTGAAAAACCCTAGCCTCAAAATTCTCAGGAAGGCAAATTTGAGAACTATCCCACATCTCCTTGGTCAGTTTGCCCTGCAATTATTAAACACTTTCTCGGCTGCAATACCCGTCATCTCAGTGTATTGGCTTTTTCTGGGCAGTGAGCAAGAAGAACCCATTGGGCTGTAACATGATTACTTCTTACAATAGAAACCAGAAATGAAAATAGGAAAGTAGTATATTTAAATTTTTTGACATATTGACAAACTTCTTTAAAAAAAAAAAGCTTAAATTCATTCTGACTGCAGGTTATAAAAGTATTCATTCTACTGGAACTTTGACAGCATTAAGCATTCTTTTTTAAATTAATACTGGTTTACTAACTTAAACATGCCTTGATAATGTAAATAATTTACATTATAAATATAAATAATGCCCTCCACATCTAACAGTTTCAAAGCAGGGGACCCTATAAAGACTTCAGAAGAGCTTATTAGGAAATAAGCTATTTAGATGGGGGCTTAACTTCTCCTTTAGCATCTACAGACAGCTCCAGACATACTTTGTCTTTATTGCTAACCTTCTCAAAGGCAAACTTGTGGCCTGCCACTCTGCAAATTTTCATATTCAGTTAAATTCTAGCACTTACTTCTCACTCTAAGACTTGACAATGTATTAAAATCCATGCATTTTTTTTAAAAAGGGACAAAAATTAGTTCAAAAAGTATTTACTATAAACTAAACATTGATGCTGACCAAACCCTCAACACTTCCTTAAAGAACTCACGTTATTCCAGAAAGTTCTTTTCCTCTAGAGTTTTATTTATTTTAACTTCATTGTTGTGAATCACTCTGAGGTAAGGATTATTCTGCATGGCCTTTCAAAGAGACCTGACTTTGTTACAACAAACCTCCCTGTGTATTACATTTCTACTCTTTTCTATACACATATGACAGCAGGTAGAATAATGAGTCTTGGAGTCCATCTAACATAAAGTTCTACCACATATTTTGTTCTGGTCTCAAGCATCTCCAAAAATGTTCTTCCTCAAGAAAAAAAAGATGAAAAATTATATAAACTTTTTGCTCATAATTAAAATTATCAAACGATTGATGCTACTTCTAGGACCCAAGAAGAATCAAATGAGGTGATAAATGTAAAAATGCTTTAAACAACTCTAGAACTTCAAGTTTTTTTAACTAGATCCAACTCTGTGAATATCAATTTTTTTCTTTTTTTTTGAGGGGGGAGAAATACAAAGTTTACTTCCCCATCCCATTACCTCCAGACACCGTAAGCATTAGCAGTATGTTGGACTGCTTCATCATGCTTACATAGACACATACATGCAATCTGACACCATTAAAGGATGTGAGCAGTTCAAATAATTTGCAAAGAAACAATTTCCACTGTTAAGAAAAAAAAGAGCAAATGCTAATAAAGCAATTGTTGCTGCCACTAAAAGCATGAATGGAAAACTTTTGAGTTCCAAAGAATACAATTCCAAAAACATTTTGCAGACTGACATAAAGTAACTGACATTTTATCAAAAAATGATATTTTTTAAACTAGCACAATTAATACCATTTTACCATTTAATTCCTTAGGTTGAATAACCTATGCATTAATAAAAAGTCAGTCCATTGTCTATGTTTTTCTAAGCCCATAAAAACATTGTCTCAGAACAGCATTTGAAAACAACTTATCTAGACTATACTGGATTTTAAGGACAACCACAATCCCCAGCACACCTCCATTTCTTGTCTATATTCCCCTTACTTCCTTTCATCCTCCACCCCATTGTTGTCAACAGGATCAGTCACCTATCCAGGACTCAACACTTTAGAATCTACTGTCAAAGCGAGCTTGACTGGAAGGACACAAAGCCTCCAATCAAGATTCTTTCTGAATCTTGATGGATGGCAAGATTCCAACAGTGAGGGCTTCCTTACTTTCCTGCCCTAACTGGCTAGATTAAATCATTAACAAGAGTAAAGATTAAGACCTACTTAATCCTTGTCCAGAAGGTGGCTCTTTTCAGAAATTGAAGTAATAATAACAGAATTTTCATGTAATAAGTAATCTGTAATGTCAGAAATATATTTTATCCTTTTTATGAAAACCCTAAAATATCAGAATAATTTTTTTAAATTGTAAATTATAAAAGGTGACTAATATTTTCCAAAAACTGGTTTCTTTATTGTGAAATTCTCCTTTTAAATATTGCACCATATTAAAGAGACAGTTGGAAGACATGCCACAATTACAGAAATTGACAAAAAGAATATATATATATATATATATATATATTTTTTTTTTTTTTTTTGAGACAGAGTCTCACTCTGTTGCCCAAGCTGGAGCACAGTGGTGTGATCTCAGCTCACTGCAACCTCCCACGCCCAGCTGATTTTTGTATTTTTAGTAGAGATGGGTATGGGAATCTTTACAAAAATGTAAGTTTTTGTATTTTTTACCATGTTGGCTGGTCTCAAACTCCTGACCTCAACTGATCTGCCCACCTCAGCCTCTCAAAGTGCTGGAAGTACAGGCATGAGCCACCATGCCTGTCCAAGAATTTTTTTTAAGGAAAAAACTACCAATTCTCAAATTAGAACCAAAAGCCTAAATTCTCCATGTATTTTGCATTTACATTTATGACAGCACAATTTCTCCTGCTTTAGATTTTTAAAAATACTTACTTAAAATGTAAAAGACTCTCAATATCTAAACCTATAAGTACTGTCACAAATCAAAACATTAAGTGACTTAGGCTTACTTCTAATTAAATTTTAGAGAAAAATAATATCTTTTGGTTTGGAAACATGAATGGTTACACTTCTCTTGAGCATTCAATAATGTTTAGTGCATACTTTTACAAAGCCTAAATAAAAGCAGTATATATAACATTTTGCTAAGCTTTCATCTATCATTAATTTCCAAAAAGGAGCAAAGACACAGGATGAATCTCACTTTACATTCTCTTCTAGCACAGTCCCCCAATCCCTGCAAATGGCTTAGATTACAAACAATTTCTCAAGTCATATTAAGTTCAACATTCTTTAGTATGAAAACTTGAACTTTCCCTGAATCCAGCTCACATAGTTTTGTTTATTTTGTAAAATGCTTTCAAAATAGTGCGGGTATTTACATTTTTAAAAGTCAAAAAATGTAATATTCTCATTTTGCTTAAAACACACAGTCTCGATCAACAACAATTACAACAGTTTTTTATAATGTATTTCTTAATTCTTTGTCTTTATTTAACCAATTTTGGCAGTCTGGACTTTTCTTTGTTTTTGTTTGTTGTGTTTATTCCAACGTAATTGAACTGTACATCATCCTAGAATGGATATTTAAAGTGAAAATCCAAATTAGAAAATTATTGTGAAGCTCCCTTTCCTCAGAGAGAAAATATGTTACAGATACAAAGTCAAACAATAATATATTATCAAATTCACAGAACTGAGGATCCCTAAATGCTACAAAAAGTTCAAACTTCACATTAGTATCAGACAGCATCTTGGAACAGCTGGCTTTGGTTTGTTACATATAATTGCACTCCAATGCAATTGATTATGCACACTCCAATGTGACTGATTATCTTATATATACTTGTACTCCACTGGTCTATTTCTCTTCCACTTCCACTCCCTTCTACTACTGCTCAGATCCCATGACTCTTCCTTCCTTCCTTCAACAATTATGTGTCAGACATGGGTCTAAGGGACAATAGGGAGTAAAAGCAACGATGGATGGTCCTGAACGATGGAGCTCATGTGTGGTGGGAGGGGCATGTTCTTCACCCAGTCTCACTCCTCCCAATACCAACAGGCAGAGGAGAACAGGCATGGGCAATGTTCTTACACAAGGCTGTCCCTTATACTTGCAAAGAGTATACATGGAAGTCCAAATCCCTATGTCTAAATATTTAAAGGCTATAAATTAAGCTAATAAGTATGCTCTATTCTGCTACCTTGACCTTCATAATGGCCTAAAAGGCCAGATTTTAATTGCGAATTCTGATCAGAATGCAAACGTGTTGGAGGCGACAGGTACCCTTCTCCTTCTGCCCCAGCTCCATCCAGCACCACAAGGAGCCTCACCTCTGCATACTCATGGGCAACTGACCCAGCTCATCAAATTCTATTCACATCTCTGCAACTAGCTGTTTCTTAGACACCCCTTGGGACTGAGAGTGTGTACACTGGCTTCATTGTTCGCCTCCAATAGGAACCTCCACAAAGAGCCCCAAACAACCCCAAGAAACAGGCTTGGGGCTTTAGGGCATGGAAATCCTATACCATAGGCAGGGCACAGGCTCCAGGTACATTCCCTTGGGCCTATGGACTCCTTGTCCTATGCAGAGCGGCAAGATAGAAGAGGAACAGCAGAAGGGAAGGGCCTCTTGCCCAGATCTACAGGCAGTAGTGGGTTCTTCTATAGGTAGAGGTAGAGTAGATTGTTCAGTGTCAGTCAAGAGCAGCATTGAGAGGAAAGGACAGAAGAACTAGGGACAAGGGAAAAATACATACTATCCTGATGCCACTAGGTGATCCCCTCGCCAACCATTCCTGCCCTCTCAGTCGGCCAACAGCAGAAAAGGGAAGGGAAATGGGAGAAGCCCCTACTCTGCTGTTGCAGGGAGTGGTGTCTCCCGTAACAACAAAGTACGCAGCCCAGCAGAATCAGAAGGAGAGAGAGGAAACAAGAAAAAAAGTGGAAGGCAACTGATGTTTATTAAGATTCTGCTCGAGGCCAGTTCCACCCAACTCAGAGGGAAAGAAACACAAAAAAATTACAAACACAAGTAGCAGTATTTTAAAAGTTGTTTATTAAATTATACAAAACCCCCAAATTTTTAAAAATAAAGTACTTTTCCCACCACAGGCTTTACTGTGGCTTGTGAGACTTCCAGTGCAGAGCCACAGACCCAGGGCCTCCCACTGTCAAATCCATCACAGATGCTTATAATCTGGGAGCATCCAAAGCCGACTTTATTAAAAACTGGCAGAGGCCATGCAATGACTGGCTAACCACAGATGCTGGGATCCTGTTATGCCCAACCCCAATCAAAGAGATGCAGTACATACTCTCCTGGGCTCACCTGCAGGATGATCCTACCTGACTGAGGCCCACTCAGTCCCTCCAAGCAGGGACACCTGGCAGGGAGGCTGCCTCAAATGATCATCATAGTAGTGAACTCTCCTTCTTCTCTATTTATCCACCAGGCAAATGCTATGCAATTTAAAGAAATGCTAACAGGTCCATGCCAGTACACAGGTCTACTCTTTAGAGTTCAGCAAGCCTCTACACCAGCCCTCACTCTCACAGGAATTCAAGACCCTTCTCTTTTATGTTACATATCTCTTTAATTTGACTTGAATTAATTGTTTATTTGTGAGTTCTTTGGGACAGAGAGTGTATGATCAAACCTTATATATTATGCACTCAATATTAGGAAAGGAGTTTTTGAACATATCTTCCAGTCTCTGGAACTGTGCTTTTTACATAGATTATCTCATTTACTCTTCACAAAACTTTACCAACCATAGTTACTATACACATTTTCAAGCAGAAAAAAAAAATAATAAGTGCAGAGAGATTAAGCAAAGTACTCAAGAGCACAAAGCTAAAAATATCTCTGACCACACCAAACAGAGCTCTACCTGGATCTGTAAAACTATTAATATAATGTTACTCTCATTCCACTGTATTAGTTTCCACTCTGAATGAATGGTTGACTCCAAAGAATCTTATGTAATCAGTCAACTAGGACATCAGCTCCATCAGCTCCATCATGCCTTAAATAGGCTTTTAAGGACTTGTTCACAATAACAGTAGTAAAGTTTGATTAATAACCACACCTCACTGTTTTTTTGTTTTTGTTTTTATTACACTTTAAGTTCGGGGGTACATGTGCAGATCGTGCAGCTTTGTTACATAGGTATACATGTGCCATGGTGGTGGTTTGCTGCATTCATCACCCCGTCATCTACATTAGGTATTTCTCCTAACACTAACCCTCCCCAATCCACCCCTGCTATTTCTCCCCTGGCCCCCCACACCCCAGGCCCCGGTATGTGATGTTCCCCTCCCTATGTCCATGTGTTCTCATTGTTCAACACCCATCTATGAGTGAGAACATGTGGTGTCTGGTTTTCTGTTCTTGTGTCAGTTTGCTGAGAATGATGGTTTCCAGTTTCATCCATGTCCCTGCAAAAGACATGAACTCATCATTTTTATGGAGGCATAGTATTCCATGGTGTATATGTGCCACATTTTCTTTATCCAGTCTATCATTGATGGGCATTTGGGTTGGTTCCAAATCTTTACTATTGTGAACAGTGCTGCAGTAAACATACGTGTGCATGTGTCTTTATAACAGAATGATTTATAATCCTTTGGGTATACACCCAGTAATGGGATTGCTGGGTCAAACAGTATTTCTAGTTCTAGATCCTTGAGGAATTGCCACACTGTCTTCCACAATGGTTGAATTAATTTACACTCCCACCAACAGTGTAAAAGCATTCCTATTTCTCCACATCCTCTCCAGCATCTGTGGTCAGATTTTTTAATCACCATTCTAACTGGTGTGAGGGGGTATCTCAATGTGGTTTTGATTTGCATTTCTCTAATGACCAGTGATAATGAACTTTTTTCCATATGTTTGTTGGCTATATAAATGTCTTCTTTTTTTTCTTTTTCAAGACGGGGTTTCACCATGTTGGTCAGGCTGGTCTTGAATTCCCGACCTCAGGTGATTCGCCCTCCTAGGCCTCCAAAGTGCTTGGATTACAGGCATGAGCCACCATGCCCAGCCTTACATAAATGTCTTCTTTTGAAAAGTGTCTATTCATATACTTTTGATGGGGTTTTTTCTTGTAAATTTGTTTAAGTTCTCTGTAGATTCTGGATAGTAGCCCTTTGCCAGAAGGGTAGATTGCAAAAAATTTTTCCCATTCTGTTGGTTGCCAGGTCACTCTATTTATAGTTTCTTTTGCTGTGCAGAAGCTCTTAAGTTTAATTAGATCCTATTTGTCTATTTTGGCTTTTGTTGCCATTGCTTTTGGTGAAGTCCTTGCCCATGCCTATGTCCTGAATGGTATTGCCTAGGTTTTCTTCTATAGTTTTTATGGTATTAGGCCTCATGTTTAAATCTTTAATCCATCTAGAGTTAATTTTTGTAATAAGTACATCTTACTGTTTAAAAAAATTTTTTTTTAATAATTTTTAAAAACCAAGACATCAGTAAGAATTAAGTCAAAAACAGCAATTAAGAAACGAGAAAACAAGGCCAGGCACAGTGGCTCATGCCTGTAATCCCAGCACTTTGGGAGGCTAAGGCAGATGGATCACGAGGTCAGGAGTTCAAGACTAGCCTGCTCAACATAGTGAAACCCCATCTCTACTAAAAATACAAAAATTAGCCAGGTGTGGTGGCACATGCTTATAGTATCAGCTTCTCAGGAGACTGAGGCAGGAGAATCGCTTGAACCTGGGAGACGGGGCTTGCAGTGAACCGAGATAGCGCCACTGCATTCCAGCTTGGGTGACACAGCAAGACTTCATCTCAAAAATAAAAAAAAAAGAGAAAACAAAAAAAATCAGGCTTGATTAATAAGCCAAAAGATGATACTTGGAAAAGACCATTAAAGCAGACAAATCACAGGCTGATCTGATTTTTCAAAAGTAAAACCAGAATTTTCTTTAAAATTACAAAGAGGCATAATGGCTAATCCTTATCAAGAAAATAGCATAGATTTATACTAATAAATTTGCATCTCTAGCCCAGGTGGATAACTTTCTAGGAAATATATCTTTATTAATTCATTCAATGAATATTTACTGAGGAGCTTCTCTAGGCCAAGCACCAGAGCTATCAAGGTCAAAACAGATGAAGCCCCTCCCAATGTAGAGATTTTTGTGGGGAGGTAGGGTTGAGAAAAGAAATTTAAAAATACATAGCATGTGATATGGTGGTAAGTGCTATGAAGGAAGATGAAGGTGATTAAGGGGAAGCAACAGAGCAGGGGGCATCTCTCAAAAAGGCAGTCAGGGAAGGATGGGACACGTGGGTCAAGCAGAAAGTAACTGACCAGTGCTCAGCTAGTTCAAGTTCAGTGAGGAGGGGAGAAAGGGGATGGCATAATCTGACATGGACCTTAAAAAAGCATTCTAAGTCAACAAAGACCCAAATGGGGTGAAAATACTGTACGGATCAATAACTATGGGAGAAATGGAGTTCAGATGGCTATACAGGTGGATTTCACCAAGGCTATGAAGAACTGATAAGCTCTATATGGAAAATTTCTGAATGTTCATGAGGCTCACAGAATCTGGAAAACAAGCCAAACAAAGATATGCAGTAAACAGTCACTTAACAGAATCAATAGGTCTGGAAACTGTGACTTCAAGTGAAACGATGCATAATGAAACTAATTTTACCAGCTGGGAATACACTTTACTTCTGGTGGATGTTATGATGAAATGATGATGAATGAAAGGACATCATTGAAGACCTGGTACACATAGGATCCTTCCAACCTCTGCCCCTTTTCAAGCATGAGCATGCCCCCACACATGCACACACACACGCACTTGTTTCCTGGATCAAAGGTCCCCAAACCTAAGTCATTCAGGTACCACCTTTTCAGTTTCTGACATATTTAGGTACCACTATAGGGTACATATAAATATTATTTAATTAATATGTAGTTAAATTTTTGGCTACTTTAAAAGTAGCCAAAAATATATTACTATCATAAATAGAAAACCAGTATCCCTTCTCAAAGTTAAAACAACTGCACAACTAATACAATTTTTGAAATACTTTTCCACATACTACCTAAGAGTAGCTCACATTCTGCCAATACTTGGTACTGTCATATGGACCATATTTAGAAAAACACTGCTACAGGCCAAGTTGACTGATGACCCCCAGATACACAAAATTTTAAATATAGTATTAGAAAAATCTATACAGAAAGGATATTAAAGAACAATGCATATATAAAATTACCAAGCAGGTTTTATTTCAGCAATAAATGAAATATTAGAATAGCTTCTGGAATTTTTATTCCAGAAATAAATGGAATATTGGCATAAAAAAATGGCTCAACATTGGGGAATCTATTTATATGTGTAATATAATTTACACACATATAAATAGAAACACATGTAGCTAGACTATGGGGCACATTCAAAACCATTCATTATCTCTTTTGAGGTAAGTAGTATCCAACATATACAGAGAAAAACAGGATGAGGAGTGTTACATAACATGACCAAAGTCTTAGAACTCATACATTTAGAGCAGTGGTTCTCAGCTGGGAATTATTTTGTGCCCAGGGGACATTTAGCAATGTCTAGAGATATTTCTGATGGTCATGACTGGGGTGGCTGCTACTAGCATTCAGTAGTTAGAGGCCAGGGATGCTGTTAAACATCCTACAGTGAACACACAGGAAAGCTCCCCACAACAAATAACTATTTGTTGCATTTCCTCTAAGTTAATGGTGGATGAGACTGAGAAACCCTGACTTAGAGGAAAGGCAACATCTAACTCCAAATCTGATTCCATGGCTTTTTTCATTATACCCACAGCATCCCTATCACTGAATTAAAACATTATTTCCATGGAAAAATGCACTTTGAATTCCAAACGACCATCTCTAAAATTTACCTAAACATTACACCTAACAGAACAGTCATGATTAGGAGAGGAAACACTCTACGGGTGTGTTCGTCCCCCAGTGGAATGACTTTTCTAGCAGTAAGGAAAGTGCAAGGATTCCTTTTCCCACCAACCAATGGTCAGATGGTTTAAGAGCAATCCACCAAAGTGTTTGTCCAGCTAATCTTTCTCCTGTGACATTAACATTCATCTTCAATCCCAATATGCTCTGGAAGAAAGGGTTCATTGTTTCAAACTGTTTCGGAAATTTTTATAACAGGCTAGTGTGTTTTGAAGATTATTTTCTCATGCCATTTATACAACTTATGTATGGTGGGGGAGCTGGATTACTTGAAATAATTACTTTTATCCCTCTGCAACTGTCTCTAAAAGAGTACTGCTTTCTGAAAAAGAAAATGTTAGGAAACATAAATACACCACTTTTATTAGGCTAACACTCTTGACCTACTTTTTCTAACCTGTTTTCAACTTCTTTACTACAACTGCAGAAGGGAGAAAAGAACAGTTAATAAACCATCTGTCTCAAATATAAAAACTTGAATCCATCACTCTCTGAGTATGATCAAGACAAACTGGCTGAATATTTCCATCCTTGCCTGTGGTGCAGCTAAAATACAAATTAGAAAACTAAACCATTAAACATTTTCTTCATGATCATCATTTAAGAGCTGGCCAAAGACAGCTACTAGATGCTCATTGCAGCTGATGAGCTGGAAATGTTTGACTTCCAAAGTTCACGGATTATAAAAAGCTTCAGAGTGTGTGCAGAGTTGTGTGTAGGATGAGTAGGTGGGGGTATAATAAGAAAGAACAGTATTTTGGTTCTTTAGTGAATTTCATTCCTTCATCCCAGCCTCCCACTAGTATCTGTGAAGATATGCAAACCACTCCCATTGGGGCTCCCCAGCCTTCCTCCACTCTCTCTTTTTCCTTCATCATCTCATCCCCCAAAAGCATCTTAGCAGGGGATGAGCACCTCCATTCCTTTCTTTCATCCCTCCTCCATTGTCTCTATCCCTGAAGAAAACTTCAATCCTTCCTTTCTGGATCTCTTTTATGAATATTTTCATCTTAAGCTTTCAAATAACCACAATTATTACTCTGTAAAAAAAAATGAGTCCTCTACCAAACTTAGGACAAAAGTAAGTCATTTGGGAGAGATCCAAGATGGCCGATTAGCAACAGCTCAGGAATGTAGCTCCCAGTGAAAGCGCAGAGAACGAGTGGACGCCGCACTTTCCGACGAATTTTCGTTGCCCACAGACTGGGAGATTCCCAGCAGAGGAGCCACACGGGTCGCCAGCGCGACTCGTTTGGCCGGCGCGGCTGTTTTGCCGGCGCTCCAGCGCGGCGCTTCCCGGTGCGGAGTGTACGGGACAGACGGGCTCGGCTGGTCCCATCCCCACAAGGAAAACAGCAATTAGAAGTGCCAAGGACTGAGAGTTTCACAGCAAGCACAGCGAACCCGGGAAGGTCCGGCTCTGTGGGGAAGGGGCGTCCGCCAAAGGAAAACTAAGAAACAGAAAAACTTCATCACCGGCCGGAGAGGGATCCAAGAGGGCCACGCAGCATCAGCTCAGGATAGTAGCACCCAGTGAAAGCGCAGAGACGG